>JABFOV010000558.1:12439-36151 GCA_022817685.1 Aradophagus sp. ZL-2020 | reverse complement strand
GTATATAATTTTTTTTTTTAACGTTTTTAACTGATGAATACCCGGGTGATTAAAAACTCATATTACTTTTCACGATGATGTTGATAGCCAAAAATATCTAGTGCGATACCGTATTCATATCAAAACCCGGGTCATATCAGAACCACCTAGAGCACTTTCCTGATGATGATCCGGGTGATCGAAAATCACCTGGTTAACTTCCCAACGGTAACCCGGGTGATCGAAAATCACCTGGTGAACTTCCCTACGGTAACCCGGGTGATCGAAAATCACCTGGTGCACTTCCTTGGTGATGATCTTGCGGATCGAAAATCACCTGGTGCACTTCCTTGGTGATGATCCGGGTGATCGAAAATCACCTGGTGCACTTTCTTGGTGATGATCCGGGTGATCGAAAATCACCTGGTGCACTTTCTTGGTGATGATCCGGGTGATCAAAAATCACCTGGTACACTTCCCTACGGTAACCCGGGTGATCGAAAATCACCTGGTGCACTTCCTTGGTGATGATCTTGCGGATCGAAAATCAGTTAGTGCATTTCCTTGGTGATGATGTAGGTAATTGATAATCACCTGGTGCACTTCTCTGACGATGACCCGGGTAAACGAAAATCACCCGGTGCACTTTCTTGGTGATGATTTAGGTGATCAAAAATCACCTGGTGCACTTCTCTGGTGATGATCCGGGTAATCAAAAATCACCTAGGGACACTTCCCTGGTGATGACTCAAGTAATTGTGACGGGTTTAGGTGCATATTTGTACATTACATGTGCACTAGGTATTTTCGGCCACCCAGATGATTATTAAGGAAATTAATTATTTATCTACAGCATAACTTATTCAAATTGAGGATAAAGACATTATTTATATTTTTATTATTTATTTATGTGAGCTTTAAACTTTCACTTCGGTTAGTAATTTTCATTGATTCAATATGCACATACAATATTGATGTAATTAATGAAATTTCGACTAATTTTGATCAAATTAAATCTATTTTAATTGAAGAGAATAAAAATATAGGAAAACTTGCATCTTATCACGACTTCATCTTTACAATCAAGTGTAATAAGATACGGAAAAAATTGTGTTTTTTCATTTTATGATACCAAATTAAGATAACAGAAGTCACGCTATAAATCTTATTATGACAAATTTAAAATACTTCCGAGATTTTGTTTATATATTCACGATAATGAAACATTTATGAACATTTATAATGATTTATGATTACTATAATTAAATTTTGTATTTTTTTCTTGTTTAATCTTACTCAATCAAATATTACTACTTATTGTTCCATTTTTAATAATAAAACAAGATTTTTTTTGTTATTTTATAAAAAAAATTGTACTCGCACAAAAATTTAAGATTTTACTTATCAAAGAAATTTTCTTGACACTACTTTTATGTTGCAGTAGGAGGACAGCAGATTTGGATCTATTTCAACAAGGCACTCAGTAAATCTAATGGCAATTGCAGTCGGACCAATATAATTCATTTACGCCAGCGTTGTATAAATCAAGTGAGTAAAAATTCAGTAGCAAAATTGACTTCAACAATATAAAGCTAGATTGTTTGATAGTAACAGAAGAAAATTAATTGGATCAAGATTAGAAAATCATTGTGAAAGGGAGAGAAGAACAGCTGTTTTATTATCGGACTTTAATTTTTTTCATTTTTTCTTTCTTTCTTGTCAATGTCGTTATGAAAAAGTTTAAATGCGGAAAAAAATTGTGTCAAACAAAATCAAGAATACAACAGAGTAAAAGAAAAATATAGTTTCTTTTTTATTATTATATATTGTTAAATTTTTAATTCCATTTAATACGTAATTCCTGTTTTTGTTTGCATTTAAACTTTTATATGTATGATGATATTGATTTTTCATTTGAAACACTGTTATTTTAATTCATTTAAAAGGAAGAAATAATTATGTTCCAATAATCTATATTTACCACAGATGCTAGTTTTACAGTCACAAGTTTGATGACATTTGGCAGACTCAAACTTCCGGCTTACTATTTTAAATTAAATGCTATTGCATTTATTAATCCAAGTTACAATCACGATTCACAAACTGTACAAGATTAAAGATCATTCAGCTCGAGGGAAAGACATTATCGGACGATATCAATCGAGTCGTGAAACGGCCGCCGAAGTTGAGAGTCAAGAATGTTTTCGACCCGGCTTCAAGTACCTAGGACGCTCGTAAAAATAAGTGGGTACTTTGAAAGACCAGTGGCTCTCTCGCTTCCGATCGCAATTCGGGACGAGTGTGTTGGTGAGTGAAGCCGCCAGCTCGGGAGTCGTTGAGGCATGCGCCGGGAGAAATGCCTCGGGCGCAGGTTTCATCCACCATCCCCACCACGAGTCAGAGCTATCGCTTCCCCGTTCGAATCTTTCAATTTTTCCAACCTTTTCTTGACCGGCGTCGCGGCCCACTTTGAATCTTTTTACTTATCTTAATGACGATGTGCAAAAACGTTGCACTTTTTATAATAATTTCTCTTTATGTTTCTACCTCTTCCTTAGTTTTTATCTTGACTTTTTGTCTTCATCATTGTTTCATTTTAATAAAATTTGTTTGCTATTTGTTTTGCAGTTTTCCATGATTATAAATTATGAATGACTGTTGTTTCAACATTTCAAACTGAACATTTGTCAGGATTTAATACGTTTTATATGTATATATATTTTTTAATCAAATTTAGAATTGATTTTTGATTATTAAAAAACACCTTAATTGATCTATTATTCTTTGATAATTTAAGTTGATGTTATATTAGTGGTAATTTTACTTCACTTATAACTTATAAGGTACAGAAGACAAATAATTTAAATAAATTGCAATTTATTAGGAAAAAATAGTTGCCATGTAACAGTACGAGTTAGATAGTAGAGATACTCAGCAACGATTGAAGGTGTTTTGTTGATTCAAATGGGAAAAATCAGTTAATTCAACTGCTAATTAGATAATTCGACAGTAAGTTAGTTCATTCAACTGATTATTCAGTTATTTACCTGCTCTAACTGAATTTTCATTTGCTTTAACTTCTTCAATTTCTCTCAAATAGGTTCTTCGATATCTATTTCTATCTCTTAGAAAAGGTTCTTCCGTTAAGTCGTAATTCAAATTACAATTGAATTAAATTTAAATATTTGTTTATCAAGTACAAGTAAATGTGTTTTAATATTTAAAACATAATTAATTCAAATTTTGTTCTAACAAGTTCACATAAAAATTAAAATATATTAAATTTCAATAACCTCTTCTCAAAAATCGAATGTAAAATAAATAGCAACCAACTGTCATTGTCTGTCAATTATTTTAACTGTTAGTGGTATTTCAAAATACTAGTCAAAACTATCACCTACCTTATTCAGTGTTACGGTCCGGAATCGTCACTTCTCTTTTTGATTCATCTTCATTGCTCAGTGTTTGTAATACTTTATGCACGGTAAACGGAAACATTAACGTGGCCAATTATTCGGAACAAAAGGTTACGTATTAAAAGTAATTGGATGATCTTATTATTGAAATCCGATTGCAACGATTCGAAAACGGAGAACCGTCCACATGGCCAGCTTCGAGGCGAATTTTGAACTGGAATAAGTACTTCCGGCTTGGGTCGGTAGGAAAAAACGTCAGATGACGAGCGCGCGATTAATTCGGGATCGAGCCGTGGGTCTCGATTCATTGCCGAAATGCGGCAGTGACACTGCCGTGACAAGCACTCGGCACAGTCGGTCGAATTACTTGGAATTATTATTTAACCGCGCTTCTCGCGAGTTTGCGTTGACACGCATAAACACCAAACATGATGTATCAACGGCACTGTTTGCAAAACATTTATTTCGTCACTCGCTTGACATCGTCCTGAGAAATGATTGACGATAAACAAAATAAAGCAAATACAACAAAAAGGAGAAAAAAAAAAAAAGAAAACAGTTCACATACACATGACAGTAAAAATGAATGAAGATGAAAGGGACAAAGCGGCAAACGTACGCATAAAATTTATAAACATTTCTCATGAACTCTCGTTCAGTATAATTTTAATTTGCAGTGAAAATGGTATTTGAGTCACATTATATTCTTTATGTCGTTTTTATAAAGTAATAGGTCGTGCCAAGTAAAATAGTTATTGATATTTTGTGATTCGCAGTTAATAATGCAACAATTATTAAGTTTAAGGACAAATTATTTTATATTTTAAATAATTAAAGTTATAAAACGAAAAAAAAGTAAGCTAGTTTTTGAATAATATTACATTTGATATTTATTTTAATTAATTGAAATTGAAATTAGAAATATATAATTGGATGGGATTCCAATAATAATAGAAAAAGGAATTTTATCCCCTCTTTGGATATCTCAATAACTTATGGCGAAGTGAATATCTAAAATAACATAAGAATGACTTGTGTTCCAAAAATGAAACCCAATCTACAATTAAAACGTGAATCACGGTTTCTTTCAAGCAAATCGCGCCGAGCGCTGATGACAGCAAAACGGTTCTCTTGTAGCTGCTCGTGATTGCAACGCTAAATACATTTGATACGTGCAAGAACATTGCATTCAATTAGTCGAAATCTTAATTGGTGACGATCTTAGGCGCAGCATCGTGCGCGCGCGGATCGGCTTGAATTCTCGGTACACAAAGTGCTATCGCTTGTCATCGTCTGTGACCGGCGTTGAGTGTCACGCGTAATGCGAAACACGATCCCATGGACGTTCTGGCCTATATTGCCTGTCGCTGCAGCAGCGCTGCCACTGCCAGTCCACGGCTTCGACCGGGTTTTGTGTATTTTAACATCCAAGGCCTCGATAGTAACCCTTGGCTATTATTTTCGGGCCCGCTAGACCCCAACCGGCTTTCTAAACATCCGTCATAATGCGATGAATAATATTTTATTCTCCGTTTCTTCTCCAGCCTCTTTTGGAAGGTTCTTTTCTTTTAGAGAGTACATCTTTCGATAATTCTCTAGTGCAAAAAATTATGTTTTTTGTGCACTTTAAACGAAAAATGATGTAAATTTTAAGAATTTATGTAATTTTGATGACAATTTTTATAATTTTTAATGTCAGTTTTCTTGATAGAGTATTTTATTTTTTTAAACTGTTAGATGGATTGTTATTTTCATTTTTTTGTTTACTCTGAATACATGCATAAAAATTTACAGTACAATTTTTTTTTAAATCAAGGGAAGGAAAATAATAAGGACACATCCGATAATTTTATTGTATAAAATGTACAATTTATAAGATTTGTGATACCTTTATTCAATTTTTTTTCTAATTAGGGTACAAATCATAGAAACTACAATTTTTCTAATTAATTGTTTAATCAAATGTCTATTAATAACTCCACTTCTCAATTTTTTAGGTAAATTGACTATCTTTTTTTCTGCAAATACAGAATGAGAAAAACTTTTCTTTTTCGAAATCAATATAAAGTTAATAAAAGTAGCTTTTTTTTTAATGTTTTTTTTTCTTTTTGTTTCAATTTTTGAGATATTTCTATACGAAGCAACTGCTGCGAGTCAAATATTAATTGCAGTAAAACTTTCTTTGCTTTTTTTTGCCGTTACCAAAAGGAATGTACGTTATCAAAGAAGCAGCGTCGGAGCTTGCGCGTTTAATATAAACGAATTTATCGAATGCTTGTTTCGCAAGGAACACGCGGCAATCGTGACTTCCGCGAACAATGTTTACGAAAACTCGTTTATGCTCTTAACGTAATATAATATCAAGCGTTATAATACGAATTGAATCGATCGATAATGAATTTTTATTTACTCAACTCGTGTTACATTGTAAAACAAAAAATTTTATGTCGAGTGCTTGGACTTCTCGAGTACATTTCTTTAATTTTTTGTCAACTAGTCAAAATTGAGTAAACATCTATTCATAATTTTGAGAAAATATTGAACTTACAAAAAAATAGATTAAATATTTTTTTGCCTTTTACACTGTCTTATTTATTGGTCGAAATATAAATATCAAACTTTACACAGAATTTCTTTTTATTTCTGTTATTTTATTAAAGAAAAAATACTTAAATTTACACAGAATTTACGTCCAAAATATAATTAATTCTAAGAATAAGTTTTATTGAAAATCGTATTTCTTCACGTTAATTAACATATTTTCACGTTCCATTGCGAAAATTCAATGTCGAATTTTAAAGTAATGACTTCCTTTGCTGGTATAACAATGTTTTTAGTTGTATAAATGAAATATTTTTTGTGCAAAATAGCGTGCATTGCTTTTCATATACCCTTGCAAAGAAGATATTTTTGTTGAAAAATTATAAAGTTTTATTATTATTTGATGTGTGTTCCAAACTTTTTTTTTTTTTGGAAAATAATTGTAACAAATTTAAACACACTTTCGACAATTTTTTTTTTCTGTTTCACACAAATAATTAAAAAATTGATTGGTTTCCTGTTTTTCGGATTTCTTTTTTTTCGGCTTTCCCGTTTCTTGTTTTCTCTTTTTTCGAGTTGTTTGTTCCCTGGTTTTTCAATTTCAAAATTTTTGGTCTTCTATTTAAGGGTTGAACAGACTTTGTTTACTCCAAAGGTGGCCGTTTCTGTTTCATAAAACATTTTCTTCGATTAACCTTGTTTTTGAACCGTTTTAGAAGACTGTTTTCCTCCGTGTAGGCAAGCCGAGTGCGTGCAGACGCTCACTGTGTATGTCAACGCGAAATCCCTTTGATTGTCCGAGGCAGCTCGGAGCTCCGCTCAGACTCATGATATACGAGTGAGAATCAAACCCCCTCCCCTTCTCGTCTCTCGCGTGATCCCCGACCGCGCATTCCGCGTGCACGCACAATTTTCATCACGGCATCCAATCAATTACTCGATTAACTGGCGCGTTTCTCGCGCCTCGCGCGCCCTACAATGTTAACAAAAATGTAACCGACGCTTCAAATAAACCGACTCTTCGTAGCCACGATCGACGGATAAGCAACGTAATGGCATACAATTACTATAAAAAAAATTAATTATTTACATGCAATTAGCCGGCTGCGTAAAATGCTCGCACCCGAGGGCTTTACCATATCATTAATATAAATTGCCGTGATTAATATGCCCGTATTAGTGTATGGAACACGCTTCGCGATGGGATTGGGATTGATCGCGCGCTGATCGTTATCGGCTACCCGTTTAGCGTCCTCGCGCAACCAGAGTTAACGAACTCAATAAATAACAACAAACGAATCAATAGCGCCTGCGCTCGCTCGCGTTATTATTATTCATTAGGAGCGTGGGTTTTGCTCTCACTCCGACCCCGGGCATACATTTTCAATCATCAACGCCAATTCACCGCTCATTTTCACAAACTTTCATAACCGTTTTCGTTCACTGAGGTGGTATGATTTTTTTTTTCCAATCAAAGGCAAAGTATTTGTGTATTGATTATTAACGAGTGAAAGTGAAAATTGAGTAACAAAGGAAAACTTTTGTTTTCATTTCTTTTTGTTTGTTTTTGAACAAACACTAAAAAATTTTAATTTTTGATACATGTGTAGGAAATTTATAATGAAAAAGAATTTTTTGTTCAAAGAATCGAATGAAATCAGATTTATTAATTAAGCATAAGTCCTTAATTGATTCCGCTTTAACTAAATTCTATTTGTTTTTACTAAATGTCGCGCAAAATTATTTTATTTTAGTATTCTAGCAGGAACGCTTGGAAAAAGCCTCTTTTTACAATCTATTAGCGACAACATGTTGTTCGCGTTAAACATTCTCTCGGTGAAACAAATGTAAACATACGTATTTAATTAGTTCAACATCCCGGGAGTATACAGTTCTGGGACACAAAGCGTGATCGCGCGATGCTTTAATGGAGCATAAGTTTTGTGGCGCGAAGCGACGGGTTCGAGCGTGGTATCGCCCGGGCTCCATTTTTCCCGGCAACCGTTCAATTGATTTACCATTAATGGCCGTGTTTGACCGCACCGAGCGCGAGAGCTCGCTGAAAACGAACTGTTAAGTCGCGGCGGGAATGGCATTCCGAGCGAGGTTCATTTGCAGCTGACGAGGGGAAAGGGGGAGGGGGGGCACTCAGCGGGGGCGTCACCGTGATTTTCGGCCCCCGTTATTTCAGCGACATTGCAAAACAATCGCGCGGCTCACGTAATAGATGAAGCAGTTTCGCCCCCCCCCCCCCTCCCGCCGGCTCCTTCTCCCGCCGAATTACATCAATTAGCCCGCGTGACGAAACGACGGGCAAATAACGCGGCGCGGGCCTTTTCGCCGCGAACCTCGACGGATCATTACGCCGGATTTCGACAGCGTTTTCATTTCGGCGCCATTCGCTTTATTTATTGCGCGCCGCTTTGTTGCTGCACCGACAACGGCGGCCTGTCCGTCGTTTTGCCCACACTTTCGGCTCGCGCCGGTTTATAGAAATAATTGCAACCGCGGATCATGGCCGGCTTTGTCGGTTCACGAATTATCAGTGTTTCGTTGGAAAAAAAAAGAAATGAATTGTTCATGGAGATCGACGACGTAATCGTTTTTAGCGGAACAAAAAATGCGGCAATTAAGCCAGTTGTTTCGCTAAACAACATTTTTTTCGAATCGACAAAAGTTCGAATCAACAAAAATTATGTACATCAAGTTTTCGATGTTTTTTTTTTTTTTTTTTTTTTATTTTTCTTTGACTCTTTAATTTACAACGAATTTGAATTTAAAATTTCTAAAATAAGATTAGACTAGTAATTCATTTATTGAAGGCAAAAAGTTTTATTAATATTCGGGTAATATTTTTGATACATATAATATTCTACATATATAATTCTATTTTTGATACTTATAATAAGGAACATTTGCATACAATTAAAAAAATGTCCTCTGCGCAGGTTCTAAATAAATGAATTCGACTAAATGATTTAATTGAATAATCAAATGAAACGATTGATGCGCCGAGAAAACGATATCGCACAATATGGATTGTAAAATTTCTAGCATGCTTATTGGTCGACATAAAACAATCTAGCAATGTCATTGGCTGAAGTTAGTTACGATATGATATCGTAAAGAATTTACCATATGATATTGTGCACGTTACAATATGTATTGTGGTGGTTACAATATGGTTTTCTCAGTGTAGTTCAAAAAATTAAAATTCAACAATCTGACGCTAAAACAAGCGTACATCGTCATATTTCTTTATCATTATCACTTCTATTTCTAAGAAAGTGCTTCAAAAAATCATACCAATCGGCCACGAGTTCACGTTTCATAAATATATCACCGTTGCCGAACGTAACACAGGCGTCAATGATTATCTGACGAACGGCGTGTCAATGGCAACGATTGGGCAATAAAATCGATACGCCTCGGGGCCTATTCACAAACACCGACCGCGCCGATGCGATATTTACCATATCGAATTGTAATCGTCGAGTTATCGCAACGCAACAACGATAGCGAAGACGCATTCTTCAGAACCGTCGCGGCGAAGAAGCGATTTGTCAAAACAAGGACGATCGAAGATAACTGACGACACGAGAAACGTAGCCTCGAATTTTTATTCACCGTTGAGATTCTCACGATCTAATTAATTAATTATTTATATCGCTGGCGGATTGAATGGGCCGCCGGAAATTAATGTCATTCATTTAGCGCTGGGTGCGTAGCCGAATTCAAGATTCAACTGCCGAAAACATCGGCCGGGTCGCAGTCGAATCGCACAATGCGACGTTTAATAATCAATGGGCGCGGAAAGATAATTGCAGCTCGCGAAGGGTACCGGCAAAGCAGGGCTGCCAAGCGCGAACTGGTTTTTTTCATGAACAATGCTTTTTATTCCGCTCATGTGAACCGGCAGAGTTTTAGGCTTAGCACGGTTTCGCGCCCGATTATTTCCTAATTTCGATATGCTAATTGCCGTTGCAACGGGCCTTCGACGACGCGGAACGGGCCGACCTTTTCTCACGTTCGCCCAGCTTTCTTCTTACGTTCGATCGCACGCACCTAGTCCTTTCGGAACTGTCACAGTCATTAAATCGACGCCGGGCTCGCAACGACGACGTTTAATTTATTAGCGACGGCCGAGGGTTCATCTTGCAACGATTAAAACGATATTCGAATACTGGTCGAGCAAGCAGGAAAGCCGTTTAATGAGGCCGAAAGGAAAAGCCGCCGTTATTCAAATTGTCCTTTTATTCGGGCGAGGCCAACTTTTGTTGATTTATGGCCACGCTTGCATAAACAATCGCGAGATATCGATCGCGTAACATGCGATTTATATCTTCTCACAATAGCTTCAACTTTTTTTTCATTTTTTTTTTTTTCGTCAATTTCTTTCTTTTTACTTTTTATTCATTTATTTGCCTATTGTGTTTCTTGTATTCGGTTTCAAATAATGGAATAAAAAAATTTTTGAAAAGTTTAAAGAGAATTAACGAAATTATAGATTGTTTGTGTTGGAACAAATGATAATGGGTTGTTGATGATGAATTCAGAGGAAGCTCGGTGTCAGGAAATTTATTTTACATTTTGTTTACAACTCGGCGTTTACGACAAATGTCTTGCATATTTATTTTCGCAGGTTTAGAGAAGTGCATTACATTTGAATTTGGGGATTCTGAATACTTTTGAAAAATCTCAATCTTTCTCGACACTTGCTAAGGTGTTTTGTCTTTTGGCTTTTGGGCTCTGGAGCTTTCGGTACCTAGAGGCTTTAAAAATGCGATGCTACAAAATTTTTCTGTGACTATCGCTTTCATCGGCAAGGCATAACAACGCAAAAAATTTGGACTGTACAGCACCATATATCGTAAATTTACAACTTTTATTTCGACTCCTGTACGACCTTTACGTCTGATATTTTGTACATGGACTTTGAGGTTCAGAGCAGTGTATTTTAATAACAATTATTAATTCCGAAAAGTTGAAAAATTATTTAATTTCGGTTTCGAAGTTAACCTGTCACTATCTACGGAAGAATTAATAATTAAACTTCAAAATCTAATTAATGAAATTACTGCATTTCTAATTTAGATAAACCTTTATTCTTAAATTTTCAAGTTCGACATTAATTTTATAGTCTTTCACTTTAAAGATTAAGTCTTTTTTTATTTTATATGTATAGAAATTCACTTGTATGTTGTACTTTTGATACACACATCGCAATTTCTTTTATCGCAATGTAGTACAAACACGTAAAGTAACTAACTGAAAGTAAGGCATCTGTTTAAAAGACGCAAAATTCTCGGACGATCCAAGGAAATAGTCGACGATTAAAAGACGAACACAAGAGGAATAAATCAACGCTGAAAGTCCGCGATCGCCGAGGCTCACGATCAAGCGAATAACTGGAATGGATGGTCGGAAGCCGCGGACCTTTGGCAAAAGCGGGTGTCGGGCGACGGCAGAAGCATTCCCTGGTCACCGGAAGGACGCGGAATTCGGGCGGATCTCCGCGAGCGGTCTTTCTGTCGCGGCGAAAGAAGCGCTTCCGGGCAGGAAGCGAGTGGCTGAAGAACGGGTCGCGTCCTGGGAACACTCGAGGCTCGCTGTCAATCCGTACGTGGGCTCAAAAGGAGATTCGGATTAATGGCCTGCATCTACGATCGGAAGGATCGTCCCATCCGGGCGCGAGAACGGCACAATGGTTCCGATACAATGCGAGGAAACATCCAAGATATGCAAACGAAGCCGATCATCTTCCAAGGGGGTGGGGTGTGGCGCCGTAATCCGGGGAGGCCGAAAGAAGGGTTCGAGCGCGAACACATGTTCCGGGCATTTGCATACCTCCCGGTCATTAGCATACCAAGACATTTGCATCGATATCGGGGACGCGCTCCTTTCTCCGGATTGCTGTCCTCCCGAATGCGTGTGTATTTATTGAATGGTTATAGCGAAATGGTGAGAGACGCTCTCGAAAAAAGAATAATATATTAAGGGATAAGACACGACTAATGCTTTTGTGCGCACAATCACGGCTTTCTCTCTTGCAAAGGAAAGCTGAGTTCGACGTCGCGCCCTGGTCGGTCCGCGAACCGCTACTGCCACCTCGAGTGCCCGATAGGATTCAGCTACTTAGGAACCGCTGCCTGTCACTTTTGATCCGCCACTGGCTTTTGTGCGGCCTTCGTGCCATTAAAATGTTTGTCATCACTTGGCTTCATTTTTCACATGGCTATTACCAGATCAAAGTATCTTCTGGCTTGTGTCGATCACCACCGTTATTTTCTTGTTAAGAAGAAGCAGATTTCTGGGTGCAATTCAAATTTGTCAGTGTTACTCTGAATCGGTGATTGGTTTGAACAAGTGACGTATATTTTATTTATTATTTGAGACACTTGCTGTCATAGATGTGGTCAAGTTTCTTATTTTTTTCATTTGAGCTGACTTAGTATAAACAGTAATATTTGTGTTAAATAAGTCTAACACAAATGAGCGCATTAAAATTTGTGCAGAACAATTTTATTTCAACTAAAAATATCAATCGTTTGTATTGAAGTTTATTATATACTGTTGATGTTTTTTTCTTTTTTATTATTTGATATTTTCATTTCATTTATTATCAACCAAGTTCAGAAAACAGCGAAACGTTGTATCATAAAATATCGACTCATGATGCGGAGTATAAATCATAATTTCGGCTGATTTTTCGACGTGGAAACGTTCCTGTTATTCATTCCACGCTGATTCCGTGCTCCGAGCCCAAAAGTAATAAGTATCAATACAATATCAATAAATTTCAATACACGGGGTATTAATAAGCCATAATAACAACACAAAGTGCCATATTGAAAACATAAATCTTTCATCCACCTCCATTTGATTTCTATAATTCCTAACGGATTCGAAAATAAATCTATAATGGGGAAACAATTAGGGCAATAAGCGTATTCTATTTACTCGGTTCAATTCACGTCTATAATGGTCTCTCCCAGATTTATATTCACTTTTATCGTCCTACATACAAGTAAATATTACTACACGCTAGATATACTGCGTCGAATATTCTCACACTAACCTAGAAAACAAACTGAAAAGCAATTAACAGAGCTGTTAGAAAAAAGGATGGAAAACCGTCCAGTGGCTAACTTTTCTTATAGCTCGGGCTATCTTCCGTCCTTTTTTCCTACCAACCTTGGCAGTTAATTTTAATTACCCACAACGATAATAAAATTCCGCCTGCGTATTTATTTGCGTTTTATTCAGTTTCATATCAAACGCACGAAGTATAATTTGGCAATAAACGTTCGATTATGTTATAGTTAATAAACGCAGACGTTTCGTGCGTAAAATACCTCGGCTACGCGGTTGACGTTCATTTATAAGCACGGCCACACTCGTTCTCGTGATCTACTGATCAAAGTATTCGCTCGTTTATAATGACACAAGATATTGAAGTCTTCCTATAGTGGTTATCGAGTGTTTATACCTGTTCGCTTTGTTGGATTCCATGCCTTCTCATATTTCCGATCCGAGAACGGCCCGAAAGGTGGTAAACTTCAATGGGTATCGCTATTCGTTCGAGCCGTTTGTCCGAATTGTGCTGACAGATATGCATTGTGCGCGATTCAGATCTTTGACAATGGATCGACGAACGAAGTAGCTCTCGGACTTTTCAGATTTCATTATCAGCTTGCGCTCGGATAAATGGGCCTTTTAAAGTCAACACGCAAGCATTAAATTGCGTCATTTTCAGGTCGTTACGTCATTGACACGTCAGCACGGATTACGTTCACAATTATCGCGTTAGAGAAATCATTGGAATGTTTGTGATAAAGTAATTTTGGAATAGAAATAATCTGCTTGTGATGAGAGGAATGTTCAATTTGGAACGTTTTCTTTGCATCAAGTGAATTTATTCTGATTTGCGAAAAAATATTTTTCGTATTGCAAAAAGAGATTTCAATTAGAAAGATTACAATTTGACTTATTTTAGTAATTATGTAAACAAACGAACACAAATTGACTAATTTTAATAATTCGCTTTTTCAATTCTGTTACAGATCTATCAAAATGTAACAACTGAGCAAGAGAAGGGTCAATATAAAATGCATCAAATGTAAGTAATTATATTAAAATACAATTTCTTTGCATGACATATGTGACATTTAAATGATGAAACTTTAGACCACCAAGATCTCTGAGCCCCATGATTACTTACTGTAGTATTTGCTAATCTGACTTATTTCAGTAATTATTTGAGGAAACAAATACAAATTCATCAACTTTAATAATTTATTTAATTTATTTTAAATATTCTCAATATATTTTAAAATATTTTCAGAATATTTTATATTCTGAAAATATTTGGTGAAATTTGTATAATTAGGGTGATTGATTATAATATTCATTTATAGAAGACAATATAAGTTAATTAAACGGGAATTTGTCTAAAAAAATTCTAGGAAAAACCGGGAATTTTGTAATCTTACTTCAATAGACACCCTCAATATACTGCAAAATTAAAGTTGAAGTTTAACATATTGAATATAAATTATCACTTCATTCGAAATTTAGAAAAATTTTATTGGTTAATGTTTAAAGTTTATTTTTACATTAAATATACTTTAGAATTAATTTTGTTGTATAACGCATTGTTAAACGTAAATTTTATTCCATCGCCATGTGTCTTCCTCCTGTTCGATTCGTAGACGCAGCTCGTCTTTTCCGGGCCAACAGTCGGTCGCATGTCAAAGCACCGAGATCGGCTTTCCCAGGCCGGGCAACCTGGAGCAATTACTTTGCGAATTGAAAGGCTTATTACCATACAGGTGCTTGATAAAAGTAGCATCTCCGCGCGGTTCTCATCGACAAATTCGTGAAATATTCAAACGCAGACATTAAGAGCTCGAGCTATGCTAATCCCTCCGATCGATCCGCAACCCTTTTTTTCTGGCAAAACAGCGACGTCCTTGAGCTGTCCCTCCACCTGGCCCCAATGCAGATTCCAACAGTCATGATCGCTGCCGCCACCGCCTGTGCCATCGTCATCGCCCGGGGATCACCCCGTTTCTTTGTGCTACCTGCAGGTACACCTCTCTCTCCTTCTCTCTCGCCCCGGCATCCGCGGACCCTTTTTCTCGCCCGGGGCGTCCCCCCTCCCCCGTCGCCCCCGGACCCCTCGACTTGTCCAGACTCTCACATCGTCCCAACTCACATGCGCCGGCACGTATATCCGCGTTATAGGTAACGCGGGATATGCTAATTCGCGGCACCATCGCCTGATATGTAAATCGAGTTCAATTCGAGTTTTGTTGCGACGGCCAACTTGGATGGGAACCGCCGACCGTAAGCTTCTTAGTGGCCGCGCGTATGCTCACGAGGCGATCGAGATTTATTGGTTTCTCCCGTCAAATCGGCATCATCTTCCAGTGAGAACGGAAACGCGGATCGGGTCGCGTGCGATTCGCCATCACGGGATTCACAAGGGATTTTCGTTTCCCAACAGTTTTCAAGTATACTTTGGTATGCTTGTTAAATTTATACTGGATTTGATTCAGGTAGAAAGAATGAGGTCGATTATTCGAAAATTGTGGTTGAAGTATGGTAGTCACTTCAACTGTGAAACTTCAACATTAGAGGATATATTGAGAAAGAAGTAAATAAGTTTTATGGAGCGAGAGATAGGACGGTAAAGTGGAACTAACCACTCCCTGGACTGTAAAGTCATTCTCGGACTACGTCACTTTATAATTTAATTACATGTTTGAAAATACGTTTAGATGTTGTGTTACAGTTTTGAGCACTTTATTAATATTTTTCTACACGTGATTTTAAACTTTTTTATTTGTTTAACATGTATTACATGGAATCATTTTTTTGTATAATCATTCACGTTTCTACAATTAATTTTATTGAATTATGTATTTGGTTTTCAATTTCATTGTTGATGATTCAAGTAAAGATTAATCAGGCGATTCTAAGTCACATGAAAAATAATAATTGTATCAAATATAAAATTTACAACAAATTCAAATTATTCGATAGAAATTTTTCCCGTGCATATTTCAATGACCAATCGATAATTCTACAACTCTCAAATTTGCTTACAAGCACTATAACACCAAACGTAATACATTTGAGGGAAAACTTGTCTCTACTTTCTAGAAAAATGAATTCGCCTTGATTCAGTCTAACGTATGTATTCATAAAAATTCATTAAAATATCCAAAAGTCATTGTAATGTCTTCCGGTTTTGCAGAATATAAAACAGTTCGTCTGATTCAAGTAATCATGTATAAATCTAATTTAATACGATGTGCGATTTCGACCTGCATCGAATGAATTTCAACTGTTTTAAGAGTGTTAACCCCGGATGTTCGGAAAATTGCGTTTGCTTAGTAATTACTCAAATGCGCGCAAATTACACGTGCTTAGAGCGTGTGATTTACGTTGGCGCGGTAATCGTGACAGTTTTCGATCTGGGAATGCGTTTTTCGCGACGACGACAAAGGTCGCGGCGCGCGTAATAAATTAGATTTCACCGCGCTGTTTATGAATATGTTTTTACGCCTTAATTACGCGGCCGCGTCGACAATTTCTTGACCTCTTACTTTGATGACACGGCGATATCGGTACGGGGGGTGTTTTTGAATTTCAGCAATTTCATTTCGAAACGTTATTATGAACGAAACGAGGCGGCGGCGATAAACGGGGCAGTTGACGCGAATTCCCCAGTTCGTTAACATTTACGTGATAATTAAAAATTGCGTGAATCGAATTGCGTCGTCTCGTGCCTCGCGCCATCATCAGTCCGCCTTAACTTGTGATGAAAATTATAATTAAAACGAGGTTAATAAATTAGTATAATTCGTTTGCAAACCGTTATATAATTTGACTTGACCTGAATGAATGCCGCGTGTCATTTACTGCGAAGTGAATGAAAGTCACGCAATAGCACTAGATAGAATAACACTAATATAAAACCAAATTAACATACGGGTTGTGAGAAAAAATGGGCCGGAGAGCAGGGAAGACGAAGAGGATGGGAAACAATAAAGGGGCCCTTTTCGTTTGACCTGCGGTGCGAGTAGATGGATTTTCTATTGATTTTGTTTTCCAGCGAATTTTGAATTGAAAAAGATATATTTCTAACGAAGAAAATTGATAAACAAAAATTAAGCACTTTATCATCTTGCTGACAAAAATTCCAGTTCCAAGTTTGATCTTCGAACGACAGAATTGTACTTGCTTGAAATCCGTCGCAAACTTCTTGCACTTGGATTGATCGTACGACAGAAGCAATGAACGAATAAGTGTATAATTGCAAATTAATGAAAATGTAGAGTGAGTTGCAGTTCGAGTCCACGGACTTGACAAAATAGGAATGGCCAATCGAGAATATTGGCATTCACTGGCACGCATTTTCCGAGCCAAACTTTTCCACGATGTATCGTCGATCGCTCGTATTCCGCTTTAACTGTTCCGAGTTCTTATTCTGATACACTAAATAGATAGTGTATCGACTGGAATAATAAGAGCGCAATGAACTAAGCGGAAACTTTTGAATATATAATTGCGACCGACTGTTGTTGAATCGACTTAATTACAAGTCTCGGAGGTGAAATATGACTCTGGAAATATCCGAAATTCATATACAGTTTCCAAACGTCGGTTATAAAACATCGGCGATCGCTCGGCGAGCGCTGCTGCCGCTTCCGACGATTATTATTTACGAGCCGCGGTTACGTGTTAGAAACGGCGGGATAAAAATTGACGACTTCATTGGCGAGCAAAAATGCGGACTTTAGGGGCCGCCGGAATCGCGTTACGGGGCAATTGCCGTGACGTTGTTATCGGTTTATTAACTTCACACCAGGCCGGCCGAGTATTCTTGTCCATTAATAAATTTCACGGCTAAGACCATCGTATCGATACGAATAGGCTGTGTAACAGCGGTCCGTTTCGCTCCAGTCGCTTATAGTTCACTCGAGCGTTCGTGCGTTTCGTATCGAGATTATCGGGAGTGGCTCATAAATTGCAAATACCTCCCTCTAAATTGAAAACGGCTCGTCCGTTAACACGAATATCAATTATTCTATTACATTGTTTAACAACTTTGTGGAAATAAAGAGTACAAAAATAATTAATCGTTTGAACATTAGTGAAATTTGTTATCAATTCATACGTCATAACATATATATATAGTAAATAAGACAAACGTTTTTTTATCAACGAATTCAAACTTAGAAAAAGAAGGGTAAAGTACAATTTTTTATATTTTTTGTACAACTTTTCTGTAAGAATTACAGAAAAATGTAAAATTAAATGATATATGATTATTTAGATTTTGTGTTTTTTTGCGAAGTTTTTAAATTAATTGCAGACAAAGTGACAATTAATTTTACTCAACAAATTTCTGAGTTTGAATCCGTAGATAAAAAAACGTTTGCAACTTCTTTACTTTATTTTATGCACCAAATTATAATGCAAAAAATGTTTACTGTGAAAGAAGAATTAAGAATAACTATCGAAAGTTTGACAATATTAATTACTTTAATTTTATTATTATTATTATTATTGTTTTGATGTTTAATTATATTAATTGGTAGCACTTTCATAGTCATTTTTAATGTTTGCATATGTATGAAGATACTTTGCGGTTGCTAAATGAAAAACGAAATAATTCACAAACTCCTCATTTTTATCAGTTTGTAGAAGATTTCTTTCTGTAATGTAAAACATGTACAGAAAACAATGTTGAATTAACAAATTTTGCAGTCTAGCATATGTTTTTAAAATGTCAGTAATTATATTATCTCAGTTATTATGTATCGCGTCAGCACGATCATAAAAAACATTAATTACTTTTGAACAGTCTTATCAAAATGATCGATACACAAGTTAATTAAAAAATCAAAGTCAATCAATGATGTGTCGCAAGAAGGAAAGGAAATACGAAATGGGCGTTTGGTGAACTGTATAACCTGACCCGATTGGAAGGTCCGTTCTTCTTGGCACTACGTCGGTGCGTTTCGTTTGACCGAACATTGATCGACAGGTCCGTCGGTTCGATTAACATCACGCACAAAGTAGTAGCACCTGTTCGTGAGTCGCGCTCGCCACACCGAGGCAACCTGTGCCGATCGGCCGCACGCACACACGCGCGTTTTCGTCACGCGTCTCTGAACAATGGCATTAATAGGCCCTGCCGAGTTATTAATTGCCGGTGCTCGGCCGGATATGACTGTCTATAGCTTCGTTTGCTCGACGTTCTTAATATCTACGGCGTATATGGGAGCACCGTCGATTACCGTAGACTTTTCGTAGCTTCGAGATCTTACGTGTCGGGACGTTTGAGGCCGTTGATTGTGTTATAGTATTTCCAGTTATTACCAATGACGGCGACTGTAAGGTCAAAAAAATTCCTTGTTATGAAGTAGAGGCCGAGGGCGATTGATCACATTCAACGCTTATTTGAGTTGTATTTAAATTTTCGTTCGTGTTATTCGACAAGAGTGAACATTTTTAAAAATCAATATTGATTATAATTAATTTTGTTATAAAGTTTTACTATAATCAATTAATTAGAATCTATAAAAATTTTTAATTTATTTATGAAATTGATTTTTGTTTTTTTCAAAAATATTATTAAAATTTTTTCTCTTTGTCGAAAATCGTTGTCGAAAAGTTGTCCTGTTCAGAATTATTTTTACCATTGTAGGGACATTAAAACTCGTCAGTTTACACACGTTTGGGCTGCTCAATAAATCAAATGCAAATAAGAAGCATCTTTTTTCGGCGTTAGATTACAGTCGGCCGCGTTCGCCAAGAAATTCCGAATTCGAAGTTTTAAATCTCAATTAAAAATAAATAGCGGATTTACGTGCGATATATGGTTCGGGGTTTTGTTTATTCGGGGGTATCTGCACACTTTTTTTGCACTATTATTTCCACGGACTGTGTGCCGTTCTTTTGAAAATATTTATGGCACAGGCGCGTTTCGTTAAGCGAACGGCAACGCTGCGCGGCGGGAAAAAGAACACGCAAAAATCGACAACTACAAAATTGCATCTTTTCCGTTCAATACCGGCGAAAAACGCGCGGCCAAGTTTCAAATTAACAAATAGCCTTTCTTAGGCGGACATTTTTCTGTCAAATTTATTTACCAACATAACTTTTTTGTAAATTAAACATTGATTCTTGTAATTAAAAAATGTGTATATTTGTTTAAGAAAGATTTATATTGTGATTGTACAATTAGCAATTCCGCAATCTCAATAAATTTTAGATCTTGTTCTATATATATTTTGAATAAAATACAATCGAATTATAGTACACAAAATATTATTTCAACGGACCAGGTTCTGATCAGAGTCTAAATTTAGTTAAAGAAATTGTCAAACTCAAGAAATATTAGAGCATTAATCGCAGGACTGATAACAGATTAGTAAGGTTTTGCCTAGGGTTTATAATTAGCTGAAAATTATCTGATATTATCCATGAAAAGCTGGAGTACTTTTTTCGCTGCAGTTGAACATTGGCGAATTCCCAGTTTCGATTACTCGAGCGTTTTTGGCGTCGGCCATGATTTCACGGCGGGTCATCTTTATGGTTGATCTACATTGTAAAGGCGCGCTTGATCCCTCTGACGAGGCGACGTGGCCTCGTCATTAAGGCCGGACTACGAGTGCCGGGCTGATTAATAGAGGATGGCGCGAGATAATCGAAAGGAAGTAACGAAGTGAAAATAAAGTTCTGCGAAGAGCCGGGCGTCCGGCGATGGCATCTTGCGGCGTCACGAGCGCGCGTTGGTGCGCTTCGCTCCCGTCGGGAAATGACCGGATAGTTGTTATATTTCGATGCCCGCGATAATTCGTGTTTTCTCGCGAGCCTCGGGCTTTTCGTTACGCGTAGCTGACACCGTCGAAAGCTCGATCGGGGGGACGGCACCACGTCCGGAAACTATTAAAAGATAATGCCGCGCTCGCCGTGCGCGCCTCTTACCGTTTTCCTCGAATTAAATCACTATCCGCACGATAGCGCAAGCGCACGTAAATTACGGAAAAATAAGACGCCCCGTCGCGTCGTGTAAACGAAGCGGCGACTAATTGCGGTTGCGGCTTAACTAGGGCCGCCACGCCGTGCCGCGCCATAATTGCGCTCAAATTTCAAAACTATAAAATCGCTAAATCGCGTCGTAATTGCTGTCCGCGGTTCGGCCAACTCCGCCAACCGAATTACCGAAAATTGTCGGCCGATCTGCTCGGAGTCTGACAACCGGCGAGATCGCACAATTGCGGTACAACTCGGCAACTCTCGGCCGAGCGTTCGCGGCGTGGCAATTAAAATTTCTGCCCGTCATTTGTTTACCCGCCGAGTTTGGCCGTGGCGGCAGAAGAGAAAGCGAGCCGAACTGCCTCGGCCGTTGAAATTGTCGCTTCGATTCGCAGGTGCCATTTTCGATGGTAATTTTTATTGGCTGCGATGTTGTTAGGTTGCTCGCCGGCCGAATAAATATTCATCGTAATAACGCGAGCGCGCTTAGCCGAACAGCTACGAATCGTCTTGTGAAAACGAAGCCAACAATCCCTGAATGGCTAATTGAATAAGATGCTGACTAATTATGTATGTGAGGGTTCTTAAGCCGTCGTAATGAAATTGCGTGCCGCAAGCAGCTGGCTCGGCCACGCGTGGACAATCTTGGTCACTGATCCGAATCGCCGAACAATTCTAAACCCCGTACCTACCTGTCCGATCGCTGATGCACGTTACCGTTCTCCAACTTTCCGACTCGTTTTTTCTCTTCCTTTCGATCGAGACACGTCAAAGTGGGTGTTACGTGATTGTGGTTCAATGACGTCGATTTCTTATTGGAACCAGTGTCAGCCACGATTTTTTCAATAAGACATTTCTTACTAAAAATATCAAATCCAAAGTCATCAATCTTTCACTTATCAGAAAACTAAAATTGTTTGATAATTTCAATAGAAATTCCATTAAATAGTACATTTTGAATATACTGAATAGTAAATTTTTAAAATTCAAAAATATTTAATTATTCATGTAAGGAGTTGATTGAAATTTCTGAAAATTCGCATAATTTGATTATAAAGAACTTGGGAAAATTGATGAACTGATTAGAAACGACGATATTACTGGTCATAACGAGGTTCAACCACGTTTTTCTTGCTTGGGGTACGCAAGTAATGAGACCTAATAACCAGTTAATCTGGTCAGCAAGTAATTTGCTCTATTCTTAATCTAAATTAGATTAATCTCCGGTACGCAGTGCGGCACCTTCTGTCAGCCACAACCACTTTGCTTGATTCCAAAGCGCGTTTCCGAACGGAACGTCTTTCGTGAATCGAGATTGAAACCGATCCAGTCGCTTGGCACGAGAGAACCGAGCTCTCAACGGAGTTGCCGCAAGGACGCGATTCCCATTTTCATCCACCGATAGAGATATTGGAAAAAAGAGGCTCGCGTCTTCAACCAGTTCGCTCGCCGAGACTCGGAGCGAATAGTAACCCGGATCGCTTATCGGACGACAAAAACACAGGCCGTTTTATATCCGATGGCGTCTGGTAACGCGTTTTGTCTCATTTGCGCTTGCTGCGCGATACGTAGGATCCGCGGTGTCTATCGAGGCTGTTGCAAAGAAGAGCTTTGAGAGCTTAAAACGCTCGGGCTCGAGGCACGCGGACGGACGGGCACAAAGCAAAAAGATCACCAAACAGGGGGATCCGCCGCTCTGCTCGCTACCTATCCAACCGAGTATATCTGTTCGACTGTACGTTTTCCTGTCATTACTGCATTCTCCGTGTCCCTCGTACCGTGCACCAAATACTTGCTGCATACCCTTGTTTCGATCCGACCGACAGATACGATGTTCTTTGCTCGCTCGCTCTCTTGTTCTCGCATTCAGTGGCTGCTGATGAGCTATCATTAATTCATCATTTTCTTAAACATTATGCACGTTAACTTCAACCCGACGGCCGGCCACACGCATCACGCACGCCGCTGCCTGCGTTTCCCGATAAATTAAGTTTTCACGCGCGGGGAAAACGAGCGGCTAACGTGGAGTCGAGGAAAGGGCCGTCGATTTTTGTCGACTTGTGACGATATTTCATTTAGTTTTCGGTACACTGGAATTGCTTCGTTTGAATTTCCGTTTTGTTGAAAATCGAGAGCTTTGATTCATGGATTTTGTAGGTCGGTGTAGGAGAGTGATGTTAAGTATATATTTTTACGGATGTTATTGTCAATTAAAGGCGGTATCGTAGGAATGATTAATTACTTTTCAGAGGAAAGCCGTTTGAGGGTCAATTGGTCTTTTAAGCTCGATTTCAGGGATCAAGAAATGAAGACGTTTGATTGGCGAGAGAATCGAATCAGAGAAATCGTGGCCGGCGTTTTTAATCTAATTGCCACGACGTGCGTCAGATCGGAGCGATCGATTAATGAAAAGAAGTTCGATATACGTTTGATGACGATCGTGCGTGCCGTTGTACCGAGCGGAACGCGCACCTGCAATTGCTTGCTAAGTGAATCCAAACGGGAAAAGGGCGAGGGACAGAAAGAGGAGGAAACGTTAAAAATAAGCGCATCGATAGCCAACTGTTCTTGCGTCAAGCGAAGGAATGAAACATCAGGTTAGCAAAAGCGGAATAAGTCGAGAGTTTGAACGCTTTAAGAATATTATAAATTGAGAACGCAAAAAATGGTTCTACTTGGTTGAGGTGATTTTTCAATTGTATGGGTGCGAAAAAAAAAA
>JABFOV010000558.1:0-12339 GCA_022817685.1 Aradophagus sp. ZL-2020 | reverse complement strand
ATCAGGTTAGCAAAAGCGGAATAAGTCGAGAGTTTGAACGCTTTAAGAATATTATAAATTGAGAACGCAAAAAATGGTTCTACTTGGTTGAGGTGATTTTTCAATTGTATGGGTGCGAAAAAAAAAACGAATTTATTTATGGATCTTCGAGTAATAGACTGAAAATTTAGACTGTAGAAAATATTTGTAATTTGCAAAATAAGTTTGAAATTTCAAAGGTAGAAATAAAGTAATATTCAGAAAATGTTTGGTATTTCAAGAATTGCTATGAAAATCCAAACATACAATTAACAATTCAATACAAAATTCAAGTTTTGTCAGAAAACTTCAATTTTTTTTTTTGAAATCTCAAGTTTTTCATTAAAATTCTTACAGACTGCCTATGAAGTTATTTTCATAAATTTCTACAGAATTTCAATTAATTGTTTGTTTCTAACAGCGCATCTTTGTCAAGGTTATTACACTGTGATTTTCGGTCGTCCACGTGACGCGTTAGCGCGGGAAAATCGAATACAGAGAAATTGCCACCGATCTTCGAGCCTGGGGCTTAAAGTTCGCGAGCCGCGCGACCACTCGTGCCGCATTTCCACTGCTCCTAGCGCCCGATTCGATTTTCCCTGGCCGCGTGTTCCCCGCGCCACCTTTCGCAACCTCGGCGGACTGCGACGATCGAGAGCGAAAAAAAGAGGCGGATAGACAGACAAATGGACGCCCGGTCGGGCGGGGTGGCGCGGCGAAAGAAAAATCATTAGATCGGGTAGTGGGGTGGCCGCCGCCCCCGGCGTCGCCGGTTGCGCTTTTCTTTTTTTCCAATTATCGATAAGACGGAGACGGCGCAATGCCGGGCGTACCTATATATAATAGCCGCTTCCATCCGAGGTTCATTGTCCCCGTCCCGCGGCCGTCCGGCCGTGCCCCTTCCCTGCCCCCGCGTCGCCCCCACCGCCCGACGGTGCAATTGTCCCCCGCGTCTTGTTCGATACTTATCTTCGTCTATTTGGTCCGGTCCGGGGCCTTTCGTTCGCTCGGCCACCAGGGCGCCCAGGCGGAGAAGGCCGAAACGATTTAACACGATTGGCCGGCGGGAACGGACTGGCACCACGCCGCATTGGCTCCATCGGCTCCATTGGCGGCTCTACCTGCCTCTTTTCTCCTCTCCCGTCACCGGCCTCGATCAGCCGTCAGCGCGTGACGTTCGCAACGCCGCGCTCCTCTCCCAACCCCCGCGCTCTCTCCTCCCCCGAGCCCGCAACAATTCGTTACAGGCCATCCGATCGTTCTCCAAGCTCAATCGGCCTCGGACGCCGCTCTGCTCGTCCCTTCGCCCGCATTCTCCAGTCGTCGAGCCAATTTCATGCTTCGCTTTTCGAACGAGAATTTAACAAACACTGGCTTTCGTTTGTTTAGTATGGTTCTGGAAAAGGCAACCTAATGTGAGAGTATTACTCTTGTAATAAGCGTAGTCCGCTTGCCGTGAGAATAATCCATTTGTTGTAAACTCTTTTTTAAAGAGTTTAAAAATGGTTAATTTACTTACTACTTGTATAATTCTTAAAGTTTATTTGATGTAAGCAAAGATTATTTGAATCAAGTGAACTGTTGAAGAGTGTGTGTACAGAATTTGTGATAAATACACAGACTCGAGAAGTTGATGAAGAAATTAGGAGTAGAAAATCCAATCTTTTTTTATTATGCTACAAAAGGGTAAATTACACAGTTTTTAGTATTTTTCAATTCACGGCTTACGTGTGTTGGTAGTTGTACGTGCATTTGTATGGTGTGAAAAAATGGTGTACCGAAAATAAGTGGTATGGAAAGATCATATGAAAAGAGTTTGTAAATTTAGAGTGTATACTGTAAAGTTAAACTTAAACTTCCAACGAAATCGCTATATTTAAAATCCAGATCAATTTTACAAATCATTGTACTGATTTGAATTTCGTCTGTTTACTTTGAATTTACAGATCAGTTTTTCAAAGTGTAGATGTGATTCAAGTTAGTTTGATTCTTGAGTAAAATTGCGTCCAGCAGTTTAAGCAAGCGAAAGTGAATCATCTGGCAAAGGAATTCCGTTGATTTTAGTATCATTACTTTAAGTTTGAAGAAGATTGGACATTTAATAACATTAGTTTATTTTTGAATTACAAATAAGTAGATGGCGAGATGAGTAAAGAAAATGGAATTACAATTTATCGGGTTTGACGAAAAATGGACTTGGACTTGCATTGTGCCAAAAAGAAGTATAATCGTTCATTTTGAATTCGACATTTCCAGCAATCCGACCGTCATTAGCCATTCGGGATAGGAAGCAAAAAAGACCGGTTCGATTTTCGCCAGCGACGATTTGCAAGTCTAACCAATAAAGCGCGTCAGTCTGAGCTCGTTTGGTTGATTCGAAATATTCGAAATGATAAAATAGCTCGCCGGTGGAATATTCATGGAGGCGAGAGTCCGCGGTCTCGGGAGCGGCGCGATTCTTGCGCCGCGAGGCGCTGCGCGGGGAGGCTGCGAGCGCGGCGGCGTCGTAATCGAGGTTTATTCCGCGGCTCGTGCGGGCGATATTATTACGCCGACGGCGTTGGCGGGCTTCGAGACGCTCGATTGCCGCCCGGGCGCCATGTTTGATTGCTCCACGTCGTTGATCGCCGTCTGCCAGGAATTATCATAACTTACCTCGGCAATCTTCCGAGCCGCTGGAAGAAAGCTACGCCGGGCTCGTGGGTGGACTGTTTTTCTCATTAAGCCGCGGCAATCGTATCGACGCAGACGTCGTATCCTCATTTTTCAATGGAAATTTCGCCTCAATTGTATCGCCTTCGCCGCGCGGTTAATCACTTTAATTGTATCGTCATTTCGTTTGTCATTCCTCTCTCGGGCTTTCGCAATCCCACCGTTTCGTCATCGTTTCAATTCACCGCAAAAAAAATGACGGCTCGCCGAGTCTTTTATCACAAAACAGTTCAATTAAAACACTTCCACGATGTCGCGCAAAAGTTTGAGTACGAAGCTCCGGGGGAGATTGTTGTATATTTTCTTTTGCGCACGTTGACTTGTTTTGCAAATCAGTTGCATATGGCTTGTTGATTGATATTATACATTTCGTAAATCGATTGGGCATATTCATATTTTGAATTTGCATATTTTCGACGTAAATTATTGACTTCCCTATAAATATTTTTTTACTTCATATATCATAGTTCCATACAAGTCTTTATACTGAAAAAATAGTTTTTCATTTGAAATAATTTGTAAGATACTGAACAGTGTTTTTAATGTTAGGCGATTAAGTTAAATTAGGATAATTTTTACCTCCGATTTTAGGAAAATTAAATCTATTTCATACAAAACCTCGAAATCTTATATAATATGATGACATTTTTTCTACTTCTATTATAAAATGTATTATTTTTCTTCGTGTAATTGTTCACGGCAGAGGCAGTTGAATATTATTACAAACAGGTGAACATTCTAAAATGCCCGGTCTGTTCCTTCACGACGTATTACAAACGACGTATTACATTGACACGTGTCATGAAGGCGCAGGAGAAATGACTCGCAGCTGTTACAGACGAAATTCAGTTGTTAGATATTGATATCTATTGTTAGAGGGCAGGCGCGCTCTTTTAACCAAACTCTCATTCCCCGGAATTAATTTTTCAAATTAGTCGATTCCACTGTCAATTAACTTGTAATATCCTAAAAACGAAGTGTTTATTTACCGATCGAATTCATTCCATTGCACTGAAAAATCGAATGAATTAATATTTCTAATGGTGAAATCCCAAAATCAATCATCATTATCACGATTAGGTAATGATACATTTTGAACCTAGGGCTGAAAGAGTCTTTTTTGACCCTGGTTGCAAAATTTATTATAAAAAAAAAGATTTTTTTACTTCTATTTTATCATCACTTACAAAAAGGATGCATTGAGTGAAGAAAAAAATTCTTCGTTCAAGACAAAATATATCTCGATATTTTGCTAAGAATAAATGTTCTTGAGCTAAGAAAAGTTTCTTTGATCCAAGACACTAAGTGACTAAGCCAAGAAAAAAATGTCTTGACAGGATAAACTTAAGATTTAATCGAAGAAAATAATAGCAAAACTTAATGGTTCTTGAACGAAGGTAAAGATTTTTGTGAGTGATGCGTAAAAAGAGAAAGAGTGAGGAGAAAAGTGATTGTCGAAAGCAATTCTTCAGTTTTACATAAGTAATTCCGGTCGCTCGCTTCCCCGGAGCGAGGGGCTACGCGAGTTTTTAAACGCGACACGTGGATTTGCCCTCGTTCGGGCGCAGCTCCATAATTCAACTCATTGTACGTACAAGTTGCTTTCTCCGAGGGATTTGATAAAATTTGGCAGTGCAAGTACACGGTTGGACAGAACAGCGGCGGCAGCGCGCTAGGTTAATATAGAACGAATTGGAATTGAATATTATGTCGGCCTGAATAAACACGGTCGCAGCGGGTGCGCGAACCTCGTACTTAGGTACGTACGTGCTCGCACGGGAGCCGGTGGCCGTGGCGCACCGCGTCCGAACGCGAGCCTCCGCAAGCTGCTCGCAATTGTAATTATAACATCCGTAAGTCAATTATAATACAATACCGTGGCGCGCGTACGTGAGAGTGTTTCGTATTCGCAAGATAAATACGTATTCGCGGCTTGGCCGAGCTTCGGTGCCTTTCCTTGGCGAAAGAAATCCTCGAGCCGGGCGGAAAGACCGCCCGTTTTGTGTGTTCTCGTAAAACAATGCGAGCCCTGCTGTTGACAAATCTACGGCAAGCCGAATCATCGACCTCGCGCTTGTTCTTTTTAATTTCCTTAATGCGCCCGCGCTGGCTTTACGAAATTAAACGCGTTTTAATTAACTTCGTTTCGTTCGTGCGTTCACACTCCCACCAGTGTATCGCCGATTTATCGTCAAGTCATTCAGTTATCGCTTATAAGAAGATAACTGCATTTGCATATCATTGTTAAAAAAAAGTTTTTGCATACTTCTTAAATTGCAACTCATAACCTATCGTTACAAATAATTCGGTGCAGGAGGTTCGGTCCACCTGAGTTGTAGATGGCGCACTTCACACTAGACAGATGGCGCTAATCTCGAAGCATATAGTAAGTTACGTTATAAATATACGAGTTATTATTTTTCTACTGTATCGATTACAATGTGAAATAAATGCAGGATGTATTGCGTGTATTGTACAATGTGGTTTTCTTGATGAATTTCCTTTGTAAAACACAGTTAAAGCATCAATGTCAATGTTTACATCAAACCTGGGCCCCCGCAGTTCCGCTCGAACGACAACATTATTTCATTACTCTCGTTTCTCCTTTTATTTTCGTTTTCCTTTTTAACGGCGCATTAATCCGGCCGTCATTACTCCGGCCAGGTTTGGCTTAATGATCTTAATTAAAATGTTGCCTTTCGAAAATTACAATATGTGTGTTTTCGAGACATTCGACGGAAGGCGTTATGTTTGATATTAAAACACGTCGGGTTATTACGGCAACTTGGAAATAAATTATACACGGCTGATAAAAATCTCGATGCCGCGCACAGCAGATGGACGCTCGCGATATTCATTCGATTTACGGTTACTAGTCCGCCGGGCAACGATTTTTCAAACGCCCTATCGGCAAGCCAACGATTGATATCGAAAAGGAGTCCGTTCGGTTGCATCTGGCGCACCTGACGCTCGGCTTTCCCTTCCTTTGGGACCCTCGGCCCGTCGTCTTTACAACCCCCCCTCCCTCCCCGCTGTACCCCAACACCCCACGTTCCTTTTACCGTATCCTTCCACCCTTAACGTACGTGTCCCATTAATGCGCCTTTATAACGTCCGCTCATTAATGACCATTATTGAAATTTTACTGCTTCTTAATTGGAAATTAATGATTGGTTGCGAGCGCGCGAGGCGTTATTCGTCGCCGTTGAAAAAAATAAGACGATCTACTCCCACTTTAAACTCTTTGTCGATGCACTCTTAAAATTGAAGGCATTGCAATTAAAAGACACGTTTTCGTTCAACTGACTTCTATTGTTAGAACTATTTGAAGTATCCTAAATCAGAAAAGTGGCAATAATGGTTCGGTATCGTTTGTCGTCTTCGGAACAATACTATTTTTGAATTCGTTACTCGATATTTTAGTTACGCACTGGAATTGTTGATTTCCTTTTAGGGTACGTCGCAATAAACACGCGTCTCCGTGTAAAACGTTAAACGTATGCAAATGATCAGTTTAAAATAAATCATACGGCCTTGGGACGGGCGAGAAGTGTTCATTACGGTCAAGAGTCATCTTTAATTACACGAAAAAAAGCGTTGGCGCGCGCGCACCCTCGCGACTTTGTGGAAAGTACAAACGAAGTTACGAGTTGGCTTACAAATTCGTGCGTGATGGAGTACCGATAGCTATAAAGGAAGAGATACGAAGTGGCTTGTCTTGTCCACTTATACGCGAGGTGCCGCTCGAGTGACTCTTCGAACGGAATTCCACCGACATCTGCTTCTACTAGCTGTTTCCTTTAATGCACACCACCTAGTCCGTCCGGGAACGCACGGTCACATGCACGATTCACATACAAACCACTCATACGGCGAGTCGAATTAAGGAGGAGAAAGTGAGGCGCATAGGTTGACGGGTTTCCATTGAAGACAATGCGCAAAGCGCAAATACGAATCTGCGATCGTTCGCCGAGACTTTGTCTGAGATAGTTGAAATTGTGAAAACACGAACAGTCTTTTAATTTAGGATTGTAGTTGGACGAAACAAGTAAACTTATCGTTTGTCGATAGTTTTTGATGCAATCATTGTTAAGAATTAGCATACTTTTTATTACAGTTTAGTGATTTGATGAAATCATTTTGTAGAGTCAACATCATAATTAGCTTTCTGATGAGTTGAGATTTGTTTCGGTTTTTAAAAACGATTTTTTTAATTGTGTTTTTTACAAAACGTATGACACGTATATTGTCATTACATATATATTTGCAGTTCAGCTACAATTTAAAGAAAGATCAATAGTTCATTGAAATGACTATGTTTTTTAACAAAATTGTGTGTAGATAAATATATTATAAAATAAAGTATAGAATTCTTTTCCACTTTGACATTTAAGGTAAAACAAGTCAATTACTTACTGCGTTTCAATGTTATTGCGAGTGATTTTATTATTAAGACCTATTTAATTATCACGTGTAAACGGATGACAGTGATATCTATTAAAATCGATGTGCACTTGAAATACCTTTGAAATATAATGAGCCAGCAAACACATGATTGCCAAATTGCCGGACGTTATTAAATCGGTCGTTTCAGTCGATTCATTTTCAATTTGTGAAATCGCATCCTGTTTAGCACTGGTTTAACGACGTGCTCGGTCAACCGTGTATGGCCAAAGTGTATTGATAATTAATACTTTCGAAACGCCACGATCTGCTCCTTATAATTGACGATTGTCATTAGTTCCGGACGATATGGTTTAGCCTTTGTCACGACGAACGTTCAATTGCACGAAGCCAAAAAGAAGAGAAAGGCTTAGGAAAACGTGGCAAAAAACCGTTGGATGAGATAAATTATAAACTTTTGATACGCTTGAGAAAGTAATATAAATGTAAATGTAATCTCGCAGACGGACACGTGTAATGTCATTTTACAAAGTGATACGATCGAGAAAATTATTCTTATTTTGAAGACAATGTAATTGGCTTTTGCGAATGAAAAAGTTTTACGGTGACCGGGCGTCGTCGTGTTTACACGTGTTTGGCTAACGATTCGCTCGGCAGAGGGCAGCACGTCTTAAGTGCATTACACAAAGTTGAAACGCAGTTATTATACCGTCCGATCTAATTTCCTTTTTCTCCTCATTTTTTGTCAATTAATATTTTTGCAATCCTTATTATCACACGGAGAAAACAATGCCATTAGCAACGCCATAGAAAAGCAATGACCGTGTAGAACTAACAAAAATTGTTTCTATTTCTTTTCGTGTGCGTAAAAGATGAATTTCTTCATTAAAATTTTCATTATTCAATGTCTTTTCAATTCAATTCATTTTACGCATGAATGATAAAAAATAAAAAACATCAAACTCTATTGAAGATTTCAGTTTTAATATCCCAAATACATTACAGATACATGTTATAACTCTGATTTTACCAAACTCTTACAATATGATTGGAAACTATTACAATTTCATTATTCTCTTATTCTTGTTCTCCTATCTCGTTTGGTTATTTTAATTATCGAAATAATAAACCATCCGTAAAAAAAACCGAATTATCGTTACAATAAAAAGCTGTTAATTAAAAGCGATGATAAAATATTGCAAAAGGAGCGTCGCGAAGGCATTCGGATGGCTTAGAGTCATCGAAAGCAAAGTCCTCGCGAGAGCGCTTGTGATTCTAATTCAAGCGCCGTAAGTTGGGACCATTAACTTCCGGTAACGTGTGAAAACGGCCGTAAATTAGGCCGGGCGTAATGGATGTCACGGTTTAAGTATACACAAGAAGTAGTGGCTGTGTGCCCCGCGGGTTTCCTTACGCACTGCTAGCCCCCGCGTAAGAATGCGCGGTGGTAATACACTCGGGCGCCCTCCGCGCGCGCAGACCTCGCAGCGTCGAAAAGGGTAAAGCCGGTGAGCCGAAGGCCGCATAAACATAAATTATCAGCTGGTAATTACAAGATACGGTGCCGCGACCCTCTCCCGCAAGAGCCGAAGTCTATAACGAGCGGCGCAAAAGGGTACGGCTTGGCGCGCCGCGCGCCCCCTTTTTCGCGCTTCACCCTCGCACGTCCGAAAAGACACCGCGCCGCTGGAGAATGTAACAAAACGGCTTCTAATTGTTATATACATTCCATTAGACTAATTGCTGAATTAAGACTTCAGCCGCGGAAAGATAATAGTCGCGCCAAGTACAGCCGCCTGATAGTCATTACAGTTCTTGAACTCATAATGCTCAATAAACGCGTGAATTATTGCTCGCGGTTAATTAATTTTCAGCCTCGTGTCAAAAATTGCCCGCTCATTTAGCGAGTGCCGTTTTTCCGATGCTTTCGGTCAAGTGATTCGCAGGTGAAGATGGCGAGTCTCGGTATTTGTCTTCAATATTCTTTGCGTCTGCCTTCGAAGATATAAACTGTAAACAAAATTGGTTAATATTGTGTACAATTGCAATACTTCAAATCTAAAACAATCTCGTTGACAAACATTTAAATACGAACTTGAATTTTATAGCACGTATACGTGAAATTTGCAGTCATTTTTGCACCGAGAGCAGCTCGGCAAAACGCGGCGATTTTTCTCAGCGAATGTAACGCCGTAAAGTAAGTAACGTCTTTATTACACTTTTACGATAAGCCTCCTCGTTTTGAGTGTTAGAACGGCTTTGACTGGCGCAAGACTTAATAAGGCCGAAATCGCTAGGCGACGGGACATAAAGGGAGCGAAAAAGGATTCGAAAGAGGACTCGTTGCTTTCAGCGGGAAAATAATGCCCACGGGCATAAATCACTTCGGCGACTGTTACTCCGTCAAATCATTCATAACTCGCGCTTTGTGCGCTTTTTTCGTCCGATCCGTTTTGTGCGGCGAAGGAAAAAAGAGAAATATTTAGCGCGCGCGCGCGCCGCTCGGTCGGTTTCTTATGTCGACGTCAGTCGCATGTATGCTCGCAAGTAATTAAAGAGAGCGACCGCGACATCCGGCGACCCACGCAACGAGGGTGCGGCCGCGTCCCTCTCGAAACGTCTTCGCCGGATAATCCGCGCGGCTCCGGCGCTCTCGCATTGTATCGCTCGGCCATCGATTGAACGGCCGCCTATTCAGCCGCGTTTCCTCTTCCCCTCGCGCCCCTCGGATCGCCGCTTTTCGCCGGTGCCGTTCAAGGACACACCTCGCGTTTCAATACCGTTCGTATCGCCAAGTCCGCGGCCAACTTTTATCTCGACGATCCCTAAATTTCTACTTTCATCATATTGCCTTTTCCTCCTTTTTTCCGCCGTTTCATTCGTATGAAAGTTTTCGCTGAAATTTGAATTACGAGATCGTGAGATAAGTGCGCCTGGCTGGCGAATATACTAATTAACTATTCAGCATTATGTGCATGGGTCGTGAAAAGTCGTAATTACCCTTGTAGAATGATTTCGGCCGTTTTTCCACGAGAATTTCACGTGTCATTTGATTAGCGCGGTGCTCCCGGTCGAGTATCACGCCGATGAAATATATTTTGTTTGACAGAGGGAAGATGTGCATTTTTTCATTAATTTTCGGTTGAAGAGGAGAGTCGAAATGTTTAATGATATCGAACGGGGGACGCTGTGCTAAAATGTTGCATTCGAGCAAAATTTTAATATATGATGCGGTTGAAAAGAAAAATTAGACGGATAATTAATGTTGTCGTGTTATTATTAACAATCAAATACGGTACTTGTTTACATGGTTGATAGGTATGATTGTAACATGCAAACATATGTAACATGTAAAAAAATGTAAAAAAGAAATTAAAACTTTTAAATTTAACCATTATTAAGACCTTTTTTTTTCTTTTATTTTATTATTATATTTATTATTATTCCATTATTATATTTCTTCTATTTTATTTCACTCGTGCTTTTTAATTCAGCAAACTCTAGTTTGCTGAATGCTTCTGCAAACGAACAATCAATTTTCTTACGTCTCAATTCTTTTCTACAGAATGTTTAAATAAATTAATATTCAATACCGCAAATCTCGAAATGTGGCGATACTTCAAAAAGCGCGATTCAGCGACACGCATTACATCTCAACCGTTAACAGGGTGTGTTGAGGACGAATCTAAATTCCATAAAAGTGTAAGAACTTTCTCATAGTGATTCAACTTCAATATTCATGCATCAATTAGAAGCTCGTTATTTAAAAGGATAAAAAATGTCGGCTGACACTTTTCGTTTTATGATTGATCGCAATCGCAATTTTCTGTTACGCCGTTCTTCAGAGCGCGAAAAGAAGTTGTAATTATTCACGTAGCGCACGTAAATCGGACCAACGACGATCGATCGATTAATTTCCTCGACGCGAGAAAGAGAGAGAGAGAAACGGTTAAGGAGGGAGGAGGATGAAAAAAAAAGAACAAAAAAAAAGGAAAAAACATAATTCGCGAAAATGCGGGCGTCGGCTAGGACCGGCAATGAAATATAAGGGTTGCGTTTGTTAACCATAAAGCACACGGGAAGTGCGAGACCGGCTCTTTATTCAGTTCATGTCTTGGCTAATAAATAATTAAAACTTTTGTTTCGAAGGTGGCGCTGATGTACGGCGCCAACCGTTGTGCGCGTCTTACGCCATCACTTGAATAATCGCACTTTATGAATTAAGGTTATGCTTTATGTTAAAAGATTCCGCTCAGCATCTGTTTCTAATTACCTGTTAATAGCTATAGCACATGCACTAAGACGTTTGTTACCATTACGCTTTACCTATTATATCCCTGTGTGCCTTATTTTCTTTGAATCCACCACTTTCTGTGAATTTATTGCTCAAAGAGAACCCCCTCTTCCAAAGATGATGACTAATGGAATATTTTATTACGCAGACCTTGCACGGGTGACACGAAACCTTTTTAATAACGCCTCGTATATTTTGATAACGTAACGATCGTTGGAACAGAAACGATTTCTCGTTTAATCGCCCGACGGTAATCGTGCGAATTGAAGAATTATTCGCTAGCTAAATTCGCACCTAACAAGTCACCCGAAACGAAAGACTGAAAACCCGAAAACAATCATATTCGTCATTATCCAGACTTTCTCCAATCACTAAATCTCTTTTAATCCGCTTTCCCCGAATGTTGTAAAACATTTGCCGACCTTCGTCAGCTTGTTCGAAGATTCCTTTTTTCCGAGCCTGGCACAATAGTCGCGGATAAAATGAAATTGGCGTTGTTTTCCCCGGACGTTGTCGCGTATTTCTCCGCGGGGAATAGAACAATTTCGTCGGGGAAGAAAGGGGGGCGCGGGGGGGGGGGGGGCAATTGCATCGCCGTTATTTATTCGGAGTTACGCGCAAAAAGTGCGACAACATTAAGTGAAGATAATCGCGTTTCGTAGTTGGCGGCATACTTCATTCTCAGGTGCGCGAGGATTACGAGGCGCGGGTTAAAAATGAGCAGCGCTCGCGTTTGGCTTCGGCCACGGCGGAACAATCGAATGGGGTGGAATATGCAGTCATTAAATGCGACCCGCTGTGCAGCGGCTCGGCGGGCTCGGATGCCGCGGCTCGTAAGCCCGCCTGTTAACTCGGGGGCTAAGAAAAGCCGAAGCCCGCTGGCGACTGTTATCTCGGCCAAACCCTATAGC
>JABFOV010000557.1:0-36186 GCA_022817685.1 Aradophagus sp. ZL-2020 | reverse complement strand
ATAAGTATAAGAAAGAATCTATATAAGATAAACAAACAAAGGAGAATAAGAAAAATAATAACGATATTTGATTTTTTAAGACAAAAAAAAACGAAAAAAAAAAAGAGAAGGGGGGAGAGCGAAAAAAAATAGTAAAAAAAAAAAAAAATTATTAAAATAAAAAAAAAAAAAAAAAAAAAAAAAAAAAAAAAAAAAAAAAAAAAAAAAAAAAAAAAAAAAAAAAAAGTGAAAACAATTCTTTTTTGACAAAACCATTTTACATTCACTTTTTTTAATAAAAGAAAAATAAAGAAAAAAAGATAAAAAACATTTTGCACATTTTCAGTCATTAATAATTGTTTGAATAACTTAATATCATTACGAAATTTCGTAGTGCCATTGTTTTATACAATTATATTTGTAATCTTACGTTATCATTAATATCACGTACACATAATAAGCTTACTTTTTTATAGCAAATTATAAATAAAAATAAAACTTAGCTTATTATATGACATTTATTATTTATACAAACTATATATTAGTGTTGAACAATTCGACTTGAATTCTTACTTGAAAGTCTTTTTCTTTTCTTTTTTTCGTTTCACCAAAGATCAATTTTTTACTGCGTTAATAGATCCAATAAGAAGTGATTTTTGTTAAAAAAATTAAAACTTTAATTCAATTTTATATTTGTCTTTTAAGTATTAAGTTATCGTTAAAAAAGTAGCTTCTTTATTGATACCGTGTTTTTTCTCTCAATATATTTTATTACGTTTTTTATACACTCCACTATACATCATGTTGGCGCATTTTCTTTTTTTTTTTTTTTTTTCATTATTTGAATTTGTATTAATTAATTATATAATTAAATTATTTACACTCCTTATTACATAAACTGTTGAATTAACAATCAAGTAAATTTACTATTCGTAATATTATCCACATCTTTGATATGCTTTTTTAACAAAATAAAATTAATAATTTGCATCTACAGTTTGTAAATTCAGACACAATTTAATTTAAAACAATATGTATTTGTATTAAATAATGTATTAAATCTTTGAATGCATTATTTTAACCCTTTATACAGATTTTATGACTGTAAATTATTGTCATTAAAATATTATTTCTCATTGTTTTTATTATGAAAACAGTAATTATGATCTATAGTAAGATTATCATCGAACTCAAGACAACAATCTCTATTTATTAAAAAAACTGAACTTTCGTATGTGATTTGTTTAACGCAAACCCAGACTTTGCCCTTTTAATTCACATTCAATTATTGTATACAAAAATGAGTAAATAGTATAAAAAGAAAAATCGAATTTCCAACACTACTATACATTTATCATATTTACATACAATATTTATTATTAACTTTTTTATTAATTGTAATGTAATTAAAATAATGTCGCCTTATAGGCTGCACTTTGAATACAACTTTGTTCCGATTGAATGCCTCGATTTCAGTCTCTCTTTAATCAGTGACTTGTTAGTCGCTTCGAAGTTATAACGCTGAAGCTGACGGAACTGGATTTGGTTGAATCGACACTGTTAGTCTTACGTTCGACCAAACCTAAGCAAAGTGTTGCTGCTGACACAATTAGCAAGTCCAAAACAATGACAGACCAAGTCTGTCATTTATTAACATTCGTAAAGAGAAGTCGCGCAATTTAAGAAACATTGCGGAGCCAGTCAAGGGGATAAAAAAAGTTCTTGATAAATTTTTAAAACTGTTGCTTGAAATAAACGATCAAAGTACAACTTCTCCTGACACGAATGTTGGATAAGATGAACTGGGACAAAGAAATGCAAAATTCATATTGACAAGTTGACAAATCAAGTCAAGACAAATAATTAATATCGAAAATTAAACTTCTTTTATTCCAGTTATCTCAACATTTTTACTGAGCAGCAAAACTATATTTTTTCATTCTGCAAGTGTCAAAGGTACCACAACTATTATATTCTATTTTTTCCACTTTATCTCTCCCCTTTAATTTTTGTTCTTTTTTTATGTTTTAATTCATTCAGCTTTTAACCCTTAACCGATTCTCGGTGATGACTCATCGTAGAAATTAAATTTCTTTAAATATGTGTGTAACATATGTAAATAACATGCATTGTGAGAGAAATATAATTCCATAAAGTACTCCATAAAGTACACGCTTATACTTTATGAAATAATATTTTTTTAAGTGTAATATTGCCAATAGCGGCGTGAGTCATTTTTTTCCACGTTTATCTAAAAAAAAGTGGAGATCATCTATTCCCACAACCACCGTATAGCCATAACAATCAATCAAACAGTTAAAAGATCAAAGGCTGATGTCCTCCAAAATTTGCATATAAACTTTGTCTATAAAATTTTGCGCTGTGAACAGTATGTGAGTTTTAATGCAATGACGACTACGGGCACGGGTCAAACAATACGGTTTCAGAATTAAGATTAACATTACCGTGTTTTACTACAACCATACTTGATACTCGATGAATGCACATATAAAAGTTCGTCAAACTAATAAGAAAACTGTAAACTTTACTATCGATACTTGACAGTCGTTTTTAATATTGACTATGGTTTCATGAAATGTAACTGAAAGGTAATAGATATGAAACTGCAAAGTTTACTATGACTTGTGTAACCGCATTATTTCAGAATCAATAATAATGCAAAACTTATAAAAATATACACTTTTTTGTGCGCAATGTACAAATCATTACCTGTAAACTAACTGTCTAAAATCTAGAAATCGCTGGTAAAATTTTAACGATGATCCAGTAAGGACTCTACAAAAAAACAGTAAGAAATGTATATATGAAATTAAAATCTTGGTGAAGTAAAATACTTTTCCTTACAAGGGTGGGAAAAGTAATTACTTTTACCGCACATGTAAGGAAAATATTATAGTTTAGATGAAATAATGTGAATACGATTCATAGTAACCAATGTAGTTTTCATGGTTGATCTTTCCAGTCATTGTTATTCATTGTACAGAAAAAAAATTTTTTTCAACTATTGTGATAGATTAGTGACACAAATTAGAAATTTCAATAACGACTTTAGAATAGCAACTGAATTAATTAAATTTCCAGTTGTCCCTAATTTTTCTTTTTTTTTTTTTTTCATTCTTTTGTGTGCATGTTTATCAAACATAAATTACATTGACCGCCACTCATAAACATTGTATACATTATATATCAACGTTAAAACAATTCCTACGCAATGACCCATCTATACACTCTTTAATCAGGAAAATCAGTCACGAAAGACACCCTGTAAAGAAAAATCACAAGTTCTGGTTCTAACCGTTCATTGCAGTAATATTTACACAGTGAAAAATTGTAATAAAAAAATTACTATGTGTAATCGGCAAACAGGACACTCTTAAAAATACTTAACAATTATTACACATATAACGTAGATAATATTACAAAATGTTGCACATATTCATTAGAAAAATGTACTGTGGAAATATAGTAGAAATTGAAATAATTATTATTTTTAAAATTTCTATCTTTTCAATTCATTTCAGCCATTAAAACCATCCAAATAAATCATGTAAAAACTCAAACCTCACTACGATTTCAAAATCATGCTAGGAAAAAGATATAAAAAAATGTACAATAGCAAAGATAAGGTACACTTTTACAACGTTTGAAAACCGTTATTTAAAAAAAATTAATGCACTCCGACTTCGGGAAAGTTGAACTTAATAATGTTACAAACTCTCACCTATAGCAAATTATGAATATTATCTTGCCCGAAGTCGGAGAGTAAATAAATATACTCAAAAGTGAACAGAATTTGGTCTTGAGAATATTTTACTACTTTTTATAAGTAGTAATTATAATATAATTTTACTCTGTAATAAAAATTCGTTAATTTAATTACTTATTTCTGTGCAATAGAAAAGAGCATCTTAAAGTTGTTAAAAAATTTTTTCTTTCTGTGTATGTAATAATTAATTAAATTTCATTAAGAATAGTCCACTACTGATTCTCATTGTCATTTTTTCAGTACGACTTTTCCCCCGCGGTCCTAAACTAAGTCATTGGAGGATAACTTATTCGAGTTAGGTCTCGGAAAAGGTCTAGGTAAAGGTCTTGGTAAATGATCTCGTCTGCCAAACTTAAATGTTCCTCGGAACTTTGCTGTTGGGCCATCTTTGCCGTTGAGGTTTCTTTCGGTTTCTTTCGGTTTCTCTGTCGCCTGGAGGACGGCGTCCCTTTGCTCGACTCTCCCGTCTCATCCGTGACCGGCTGCGCGCTTTTTTCGGCGTCGCTCGGGCACGTTTGCCCGACACCCTGGACGTCGCACGAATTCTTGTTTGAATGGCGCTTACGTGTGCGATTGGGCACTCTTGCAGAACGTCTACATTTTGTATTAATTTCTTGTGATACGTTACCTGCGACCCGCCAGTTATCTCCAGAGTCCTGGACGTTATTCCCGAGGTTTTCCGTGCTTACGATGTTCCCACTTCTGTAACAAGAAATCATTTTTCCAATTAGTTTCAGTTTCTCTTCTTCTTTCTTTTAGTTTATAAAATAGATGGAGATGGACTTTGAGGAAGTCCAACGGGATACGTATCATCACGAGGAATTAATTAACTTTATATTTTTCATTTGATCCGGGTGAAAACGCAAATCAAACGAAACGTGACAGGCGTCACCATGAATTATCAGTGAAATTTGACGAAGTATCATTGACGAACGCGACGCTGAGCAGCGCGCGAAGCCGGAGCCAAAGCGAGATTGCAACAGGTTGGTCGGTCCGGTCGGCTTGCACAATGCGCGGCCCGACCGTTAAGAAAATGTTTTATCATTGGGCCGCGCTTATGAATATGCAGCGGCCGCGCTCGCGATTAATATGATCGATCGCTACAAGCGCGCGCGCGAACGGCACGCGGCTTTTGGTGCCGCGTTATCGCGGGTACCGTTGTCCGCGACGATAAAGATCCCCGGGCAGGTGGGCCCGTCGCTTATTAAGCCTCGCTCGCTTAATTATTACGGAAATCGTCCGCTGGTGAATTTCCGGCAACGGATTCGCGGAATCGCGCGATTTATCACGGCCCGGTCCGAGTGCATAAATCCCGACGTCGCACGGTCCAATGGACCGGTGGCCTCTCTTCTTTCTCGCTTTTTTTTCTATTTTTTTCTTCCTTTTTTTTTAATTAATCGCACGATTACGCGCTAAATCTTCGGCCAATCAGATAAAGCGCTTCCTTGAATCGTGATTGAGTTTTGATATTCCTTATTCGAGAGATACAAGTATATATCTTTTATATTGTATAATTTTTTATTGTGCAACTGATACCAATTTTATGGAATTCTAAAGTATTTGTTTAAATATATCTTTTCAATTAAGTAAATCTGATATTTTATTTCGATAAACTTCTTCGATTGTTTACTGCTGATCCTGATATAATTTTGATTCTTTGTAACGTAGTTTTTTTACTTGTATATTTAAAATTATTAACTAATGTGATAATATTGCATTCTTAGAGAAAAGAAAAAACAACGAATTTAAGCATTAATATTTAACATTAACTTTTATGAAATTAATTTTACACAATAAACTGTGCTAAACAGTGTATCATATTTTTATAAATTTCAGTATTTAAACAAACTACTATCTAACTTTACAATAATAAAGGAAATCAGAAAACACTGCAATCACTACAAACAATTTTTTGAAGAAGATTCAAATAATAATTATTCAGGTTTATTAAATTGAAAAGAGATGAACATATGACAAGCGAATTGGTCAAGTTCGACGTGCCTTCACAAACGACCTCCAGTTTTCGTCCTCAGATGCATTTCCAGATTGAATGGCTGATAAGCGGTTTTGTTGTAATAAATTGAACGTCGTTGTGGATTAATTTGCTGTTGGGTAATTGTTAATGTCACTGTTGAAAATGGCTTGGCAATTAAAAAAACGAAAGGTAAAGAAAGGAACATAAAAGGAACGTGTAAACGAGCCAAAAAGTTATGAGAAGGAAACCGAATACACGTCGGGCAAATGTCGGGATCTGGCCTTGCGCAATAGACACTTGGGACAGAAGCTCTCGACAAGGACGAGAAGCCCGTTTTCAAAACTTAATAACGACTTGTAACTCCAAGGTTACTTGTGTTGGAAAACACGTTTTGGCTGAAACATATTTGCTTTGTGAATCCATCCGTATAAATACGCTAACATAATTACTATTGATGAGAAATCGTCAATGGTAATTGATTGCAGCTTTCATTAGATGAAAATCAGTTATAACACGTTGATGAAATTTAGTATTAATAAATAAAAATTTAATTGAATACTTTGTTCTTTTCAAAATTAAACGCTCTTAAGACATTTTGAAAAGTTATGATTCTCATATTATCTTCCTCAGTAAAAGATTATATATTCTAATTGATGATATTAACCAGGACAGTTTGGTTCTAACTGAATTTTAAGTTTTGTTTTTCTCTTTGTGCACTGCACGTTCGTCATAAGTAAGATACATTTACCGTCACTCATAAACATTGTATACATCATACATCAACGTTAAAACAATACCTACGCAATGACCCACCTAAATCATTCTCTAATCAGGAAAATCAATCACCGTTTAATAAATGACATTCTAACGAAAAATCACAAGAGCTAGTTTTGTTTGTTATTCATACAATTTACGCAACGGAAAATTGTAACAAAAAAAATGCATACATTTAATCAATAATTGGTAATTAACAATTTGGAATTTGTTCGCGTAATGAAACATTTCAATCTCATATCGATGACTGAGATGATCGGTCATTCTCAAATTAGTAATAAAGAATCCCATTCTCGAATTTGCAATGAAGATTGCCTTTTTCTAATTAACAAAGAAAATATAAAACAGGGTTTTTCATAGCCGATTTAAGAATAGGGTTCCGAGTCATCGATATGCTCCTGTTCCCAAAAATTACATTAATAATAATCAAAACATAAGTGCTGTTCGTTTGCCAAAAGCTTAATTAAAAATTGACAAAACATTGTTTTTCCGCGTGCAACAATGAACCCCCACAATTTAAGTCCCATATAACGAAATCTCATGAGCTCAAGTAAAGAAATGTGCAAAACGACTTTGGTTTTCTCGAATGATGGGAAAGAGCGCGCGGCAGCGGCGCGCCAGAAGCGGATCGCCGTGCCAACATTAATTTCTCGTCACTCTTGCGAGCCAAGCAGCTTGGCCGGGCCATAAATCTGTCCTCGGCTGCCAGAGGGCCCTATCTCCCGTGAGTTTCACTGAATCAACGCGCCCGCGCGCGAGCGGCTTAATTGCGCTTATGGAAATAGCTGAAACGCACTTGAGCCGACTGACCTTTACTAGCCCGATACGCCTACATAAATTTTTCTCTTTTTCACGCGTATTAACTTAATCGTCTCGCCACGCTGACCACAGCCGACGCAATAAATTTGACGAACGACTCCAAGCTGGACTATAAATTCGATAAACTTCACCGGGGATAAGAATTATAGATACGATGGAAAAATCAGCACAGGGATGAGGGAGAGAGAGAGAGGAAACCACAACGGAAATGGGCTGGTAAAAAGAGGAAAAGGGATAGTTGGTAAGCACATTAGAGAACGAACGTTTCCGCAAAAATGTACCAACTTGCCCCGCCTTTATTTATTAAAAGAAGGAGACAATCGATTGGATTAGTATAAGCCGTTGGCAAACAGCGACCAGTAAAGCAAATTTCAAGTGTGAAAACCATGATTTTAATCTTCTTACACCTTTAAAACATTTAAAAAAATTCAAATTATGACTTGCAATTAAAATAAAAGAACAGCGGGATTCATTTAAACGTAAATTTGCGAAGAATAAAAAAGTTTGTGAATTTCTCACTTCAAGAGTTTCACTACAATCCTTGAATTCAAATCAATTACTTCCACATCGCAGGAACTAGCATCAATAAATAAATCCGGCTAAACGTAGATTCTTGAGTCCAATATCAACGGTGGAGAGTGCCTCATTACAGGCCATTACGAAGCAAGCGCCGCCTATAATCCCGGCAGAAAGATTAGCGTTAACCCCTATAACCTGGTTGCATTGATTAAAAAAAACAGAAAAAAAAAAAATAAAATAAAAACACGACGACATGAGTTATGTGCGACACTGTGTCTCTCTTCTTGCGATTTTCTTGGTTTTGTTCTTGAGGACGCCACCGCCGACTACACGGTCCAATCAAGCTTCCGTTAACGAGTCTATGACGCTTTTCCTCGCTTCTTTCTCCGAATTGAATTAATCGGTTGGGAACAGGCACGGGTCAAGGTGCGTATTAATGAGGCGCCCACGTGCCAGCCAATTACAGAGCGTCGGGCCCAACCGTACTCGGCGTTGTTTTCCATAAATAATTGCTGACTTTATTCACCAGCCCTACGTTACGCACAATTAATCCCTGATAACATCGAAATCACGGATTGATAAGATTGCAAGCTCATTTGAGTGAACCTTGATTGAACGTACAACATTGACCTCATTAAAAGTTTGACAGAAATTGCGTATTTTATCCAAAAAAAGTTATTGATTTAAAAAATGATATTGTGAATTATAAATGTGAGTCGATGAAGTTGATGAACTGTCGACTATGCTTCTTGAAGTTTTAATTCGAGGGACTGGAGTTACTGTCGAAATTTCTGAAACAATAGATCAATAAGCTCTTTAATTAAACTTTCAATGTATTGAAAGAAAGATAAATTGAAAGGAAACGATCAATAGTATATCTGACACAAGATACAAATACAAAAAAGCGCTATGCTTTTAAAACAAAACCAGATGGAATTTTGAGCCTTTTCGCAAACTCTTCTCCAAGACTAGTTTCTACCTCGCAGTATCGCAACAACAATGTTAACTTCGGTCGACTGACTGAACTCGCAAACGTGTTTAAATTGCCACGGAATATATTAATAGGCAAATGCGCGCTGATAACGAGAAATGCCTGGGTTTTCTCAGCCATTCTTCGTCCCTTCTACTCTCTCTCCTCTCACAATCTCGTTTTATTTTTGTCCATCCAAGGACCGTCGGCAGCTAATAGAAACAGATACAACCGTTCGATAGATGGTTAATAGTCATTCAGGATTTCGTGCAAGACGGTGATATCTTCAGTTGGCGTACGGTAACGGCTCGGATGAAAAAGTCGCGAAAAACACGAATCCGCGCTGCGTGTGGAACTCATTAAGCGTAATCCATTACTCGCTCCTGGGCGGCAAAACTTCCGCGAATCCTTTGCCCTTTTATTGTTTCAAACTTTATTGCATTAAATTTGTAATAACAATACTTTTCTATCAATCTAAAAGACCGAAACTAAAAATCGAATCGACATTATCTTTCGAATGTTTTCCTCGAAAACTTAACAAACGAGCAAGTAAGTAAATAAATAACTGAATTGATCAATTATATAAATCTTATTTCCTCGTCTAATGTATCTTTTGAAACTAGTCAATGGTTTATGACTCGCGTTCTGATTACAACGGTTTACCCGCGAAAGGTTAAAAGCGGCCAGATGTTGCGAGCGCGCGCGACTTCACCCTCGCCTTTGTAGCTCGGCCAAATACAGCCACGGCGTGAACGAACGACGCGCCGCAGCCGCGCGTCCCGATTTGCATAGGACCGTATTTCGCGTTGCGAGGCAAAATTGACGCGGTAAAACGCGAAAGCTGTCCCAAGTGGGCTGCCACTTCTGAATTTCATCGGCTTTGAGAAATTTATCGCCGCCCGGTTGTGCAACTCGCGCTTAAAGTTCAAAAGTGCTTCGATCGCTTTCGTATAAACAATTGTTTTGCTTTTAATATGTTCCTAATTCATCATACATCTGAGTGTGTTATTGAACAACTTATTTTTTATACTTGCACCGAAAGTGTCACTTTACGTCCCTGTAATGAAAATGAAAAGCATGCCGAAAATACCGACCTTCGGCACTTGTTTCCGGGACGAAAGTAAATACTTTCAGCTCACTTTTACTTTGATATGAGAGCCGAAAGTAGGCTCTGAGAGACTTAATCTTGGGAAACTCCAAACAATGCTTTGTTTTGCAATCGTTAGCAAAGGTTAATTTTAACGTGCAATTTAGTAGTTTCATAAAACAACTTGGAAAACCTTTTGTACATGGGACAAAGAAGTATAAATAATGATTAAAGAAAAAATTGATTAATTTATAATTTATAATTGATTGATTTATAATTTATAATTATTGAAACGCATGCAATCGGATAATTGATGGTGCAATTGATGATTCAAATAATGATTGATATTGAATAACAATAAACTCAAAAGGGCGATTAATTAAGAATACCGGACAACGGGACGCGAGGCAATTGGCGATCGATAAATCTGCCGGCGACAAGTGTGTCATCGATTTTTCAACATCAAAAAATCAATTTGAATACGAATTCGAGGCCTGGAACCACGCGCGCCCGTCCGCGCCGGCGCATTTGCATTCGCCACGCGGAACACACGTTCAACCGAGGCGTGTTGCATTATTCTAATCAAGCTCTAATACTCGGGGCGTTGTTGCCTTTTATTTACACGCCGGTTGTCCGCCGCGCGGTAATGAACGCGCGATTGGGCGTGTCGCACTGTCGAGCGGCCAGCAACCAAGTTTCCGCTGCCAGAGGTCATCGTGGAAAAGAGTTATAATTGACACGATTACAATTACAATGTAGATTTGTCGCCCCCTTAATTACAAATTGGCGTTCATTGAGGAAAAAGTCAGTACCCTTTAACATACAAGTTTTCGCATTTTCAAACGACACATAAATTCTCAACCTTTCATTAATCAAATTAATTTATTGCTTATTTAAACGTAACGCGTTACCGTTACCGTTGTAATAAAAAGTAGTCGTTACTCCGAAGAAAAGCAGGTCATTTTTACTCTTTTTCGCGAAGGGATGCGGCAAACTGTAGATCAAATATTTGTATATTTATTTGACATTAATATATAATTATAGTGCTGTTAATAAAAGATAACACACATTCTAAATTGATATTTCAATATTCAATTTTTATATATTACTATACTCAAATGATCAAATTTAGCAAATTACTCAAATACTTACTGTTCAGTGGATTTTTTTATTAAAATTGAATTCTTAAAATAACTTAGCATCTTACTTGTTAATTTTAATTAACAAGTTTGGCGCTCTTCATTCTTCGTATATATGACTGAAAAATGACTGTACATTTATACATGTAGACTTACGTTTATGAGTATGCAAATCGCACAAGCGATAAGTATATAAATTGTTATGTATAATATCCAGCACGGTCATCTTTTGCAAATCGACGTGAGCAATTTCTTTTTTGCATAAATACACGTGTAACCCGTTATGGCATTAATTCAAATCACACTGGCGCGCGCGCGCAAACGCAGCCTATGCTAATTCCACGCGTGTACAGGAAATCTTCACTAAATTATTATCGCCCGATATATCCAGTCTTCCTTCTTTCACGCGAACCCTCGACTGCCTCGCGGCACGGGGATGGGGAAGGGGAGGGGGGTACTATTGAAAAGAGCCACGGAACGCTTAACATGCGCGCGAGCTAAGTTATGTTGAACCACTGAACCACGAAGAGTAAGATCCTCGCGATTTTGCAAAATCCTCGACAAACTGGTCGTTGCATAGAAAACGGCCAAGTTGAATCGCTTTTGTCGCTGTTGCTGTTTATCCATCCATCGTTTTATACGATTCACTAACTCAAACATAATTTGCATAATTGGTATGCCCTGATTAAATTGAAATAGTAAAACATAGAAAGTCATTCAAAATATTTCATAACAAATGAGTGCACTCTAAAAAGAAGTGTGTTCAAAGTATCTTTGGATCTTTTTTTGGTAACTGTGTCTTTAAGTAAGACTTTTTGCTGTGCATCATCAACGCAATGTGGATATTTTGGTCATTTACAGGAATTATAAAATGCTGTAGTTGATAGTTATAATCTTATTTATACAAAGTTGTAATTTCTTGTATTTAAAGATTAATTATATTTAAATTTAATTGTTATAATTGTATAAATTTTATGCAATTTATTGTTGTTGGTGTTAAATTTAATTATTTTGAAACTTATGAAATATTATATAGTATGGAAATTATGAAAAATCTATAATGAATATTCATAATGAACTTTGATGTTTTACTATTTTACTTTGACCACAAATGCTCGCAAATTTTTAGAATTTCTTTTTGAAATTTTCAACTTCAATACCCTCTATTCCTCACATGATAAAAATGAAACTCTTGATGACTCCGTATAAAAAACATGATATGAGAAATAGTTTTTAAGAAAATGTTTAGAAGACTTACGTTTGAGATTTGTTTCCATTGTCGGCGATTTCGTTTGCCTTATTAGACAGATTTTGTCGCCGACTTTGATAGCTGCTAAAACTTTGTATTGTGTATTCTTCATTGCCTTTCAGCTTTTTCTTAACCTGTGCAACTTCCTTTTTGTTGTAAACTTTAACGTAAGCGGATGTTTCGTTTATCCAGCCGATCTGAATGTCACCTATTGTTAATAGACATTACTTTGAGATTGTACATTTTTTATAAATCGTTTCTTATCAATAATTTTGTCTACTATATGTAAGGTAATTTTGCAATGAAATTTTTATATTTTTATAAAAATTACACTTTTAAAATAGTAAATAAAATGATTTACATTTCAACCAAAAGAACGTCTGTGCACAACATGTTTTTGGATTAAAATCATGTTAACTCTGTAAGAATTTCACTTCAAAGAATTTAAAAAATTCTTACCAAAAGGTTTAAACAACTGAGAAATATCGCTCGTCTTCCAAACAGCTGGGAACGTTAAGTGAAACACATTATCTCTGTTTGGTATAGCTAAAAATACAAATTAAAAAATATAATAATTATTGAAAATCAATTAATGGTAATATTATTTGATAATAATACTTACGATCGTTTCCTGTTAAGTTTATATAAGGGATATCTTTTAATCGTGCAATCAAAAGTCTGAAAAATATATTGAGTTAGTTTCAAAACAAAATATTATTAGCAAGATTAATATAGAAAAACTATTTGCTTCTTACTTGTTTAAATATTGATTCATGATTGGTGAATCTGCCAACACTGTTGAGATCTTAGGAATTTCTAAACTACCTAGAATAAATGTAGACATAGCTTTTAGCATAATTAAACATATTTTATGTACAATGTAAAATTTATATACCCAATTTATTAAATAATATAACCTTAATTATAAGTCCTTTCTATTACTGTTTAACTTTTTCAAAAATTACCCAATTTATACAACTATACAACTTACCAAGATAATTCGACAGTGCTATAAAACACAGTCCAGTCATGTATGCATCATAACCAGCCTCATGAGATTTTTCAGCACTTATAGTGTAACTATAATTTTCTACAGCGTCTACTTCTGGCAAACAAAACGGAGGTTTGCTTACAATTTGAAACAAATCACTTAAGCAAGATGATAGTACAATATTTTGAAAGTTGCTGGACTGGCAAATAATTTTTGTGTCTAGCAACCTGCAAAGAAAATAAGAGTAATGTAATAATATATAAAATACAAAATAACATAAGAATGTGTTATTTATAGAGTGAACATCAAATTACCTAGGGAATAAACTGTGCAGTAATGCTTTAAACTCTGAGTATGATTTTGGCAACTTTGAAAAAAATTGATGAGCAATATGAAACATGTCAAACAACATATTGTGACCTACAATTAATTTGCCCTGAAAAAATAATATTAATGTGTACAATTATAGAAGGGTGGGCTATCAATAATATTTTAATTACAACAGGAATTGTATATTACAAAACAAAAAAGTTTACAGAAAAAAATTGTGTATCCCATACATGGAAAAAGAGAGACGGAGACATAGTTTAAGTAAATCCATTCCTGTTGCAAATCGATAAATAAAGAAAATATAATTACAGAATCAGATATCATTCTCATTAATGTAGATAATCCAACAGCATCTTTTACATGCTGTTTTTCTTTATCCCGCCGTTCAAGTTCTCTTTTTTCTTCTTCTTCAACAGTTCCTTTTCTTATAAAATGGAGGCTCGTGCCTTGAGTAGGTTCCAATCTAACTAAATTTGGCCATTTCTGCCTGATTTCTTGATACATTAACTTCTTTATGTAAGCGTTACAATGGGGTATAGTCAATTCATTTTGGTCAGACTTTAAAAAATCTTCTACTTGTTGACTAAAAAGATTTAAATTGTAATATAATTTTTGCATTAGTAAGTTGTTAATTAATCATACTAATTTTGTCAAAACATAAAAATGTTTACAATAAGATAAAGCAAAATATTATAATTTGTACCATATATCATCTATACGTGGTTGGTCTTTTTTTGGAATGAGTATATCATTTTCTGGCTTGTTTTCATTTCTCTCTTCCAGTTTTTTCAACATTTTCTCCTCTTCATCATTAGTTAAATACGGTATGCCATGTTTAAATAATTTATTAAAATCAAACCCTTGGTCAGATAAAAATGCTATACTTGATGCCTGACACATAAATCTACAATCAGGGGATCCTGAATTGTACGGTTTTGGAAAAACATAAAAGTTATAAGTTCTTTGAGTATACCTAAAAAGAAAAAAATTATTGCGTGAGAAATATTACAATAGTTAATGCTTTACATAATTTTTTCATCAACGAATGTGAAATTAGCCTTTAACCTTAAGGTAAATGTCAGATGTTATAAACTTGGTAAGAAAAACATGGCAAATAAATAGATTTAAGTTTAGTTGATAAATATGCGTATTCTTGTTTCCTATACTTAGCTTTTTATATTTTAAAGAATACAATTTGTTGTTGAAAACTTTTAGGAAATCTAAATTCTAAGCTATTAAATAATAATTAATACTTGAAATACTATTAATCAATACTACTATTATTTAAAACTACAAATCAATCTTTTTTTATTAAGTAATGTTATAATAATTACATTTAAATTTCACATTGAGGATAAAGTATTTTAATTGTACACTTAAAATATTAAAAACAAGATAAATTATCATTTACCGTTCAGTTTCATTATTAAAAGTGAAGACAGATAGTCCAAGTTGACACAGTAAAAAGTCTACAGAGCCTGATAAGAGTTTTTCATAATACTCTTCGGGTGTGTCAAATGGACTGTTTTTAATGATTGCAGTTTTTAGTCCAGTAAATTCTCCATCAATCGCTAAAAAAGTTGCTTTTGGAATTATTTGGTCTAATTCCGCTAAGATTTCTTTGTAATCTGTAAATGAAAACATAAATTGATACGCATATAGACTATGAAAGTATCACTGCCTATCTTTGTTTACATTAAATGCTAACAAATAAGCTTCACTGTGTTCAGAGATACAATGGCATGTGCATTCAACTTAATATTATCAAACAAACGACATTGTGAACAAAGTTAGCATTATAAGTATTAAACTATAGTACAAACGCTTTAAGTAAATTACAAGCACACTTATACTTATTAATTATTTAGAAACAGTATAAATAATTGAAATTGTAGATATTTTCTCCAAATTCTTTTGTAATGAAAACCTAACCTATACGTTCGCTCAAAATAAATAAGATTCACCATACAAATATTCTGATAAAATAATTTTAATATTGCCTTGTTGCTTCTTGTCAATTTATTTTTCTTTTTGTTTGTCATCACTTACTTGATATTGTAACTTCCATTGTGGGAATTTCGTCAAATATTAACAGCGTCAATTAAATCAAATCCACATCAAAAGCAAGGCAATTTTAACGATAAACTATAAAGACAGCATAACAAAGAGAAAACCGAAATTCTGAATCGTGTCGGACTACCAGAACTTAGCTGGACAAGTTAATTTTGACAAAATAATACGCGGAACCGTTGCCGACGTTTGCATGAAACTAACATTTTTTTCGGTCGTTTTTTTCTTTTGTTGAAAGAACGAACCGCTGGTTCACGAGAACCGTGTTTTTAGAATCATACGAACAATCATCTATCTTTGTTTAAACTTGCTGCTACCTCTCGCTTGTTTACAAACAACAGAAACGATGGAAAAGTTTGCAACGCCCTCGTATAAATTGAAGGAACATGTGGAAAGAGAATCGTTTCGAGGGAACAACATGTTCCGTCCTTGTTGAATTAATGAATTGAAATAGAATAGATCAAGTCTTCAGTTCGCGCTGTTTGTTTTACTATTTTTAAAAAGCAACAATGACATTGAAACAGAAAAAAAATCAAAAGCATTGTTGTCTTCTTATTCTGCCATAAATTTATTTCTTCATGTATTCCTTATTCCTTATTTACTTAATCATTTTTAAAACTATCAGTTGCAGTGAATACTATAAATATTATAAATATTATAAATATTATAAATATTAATAATTTATATTTTCACCTGAATATTCTACTTAAATAGAAATGTTTATCAAACATTTGTAAAAAATTCACATCTACAACAAAATCATCAGTACATTTTAAATAATTTTCCCATAAATACATGTTACAAATATTGCAAAAACACCATCATCTTGAACTTAAAAAAAAAAACAAACAAATAATTTTACCAATACAAATTTCGCTACGATTTTCGTACATTATTTATAATTTACAAGACAAAACGGTTAAAAGAAAAGAAAGTAAAAAACTGGACATAAAACTTGAAGCAGTGCCGTGGAAGCTGTTATCTCGCAATCGTATCGGCGGTTCAACGACTAGTGCAGTGGCTGGCTGACTAGCGCAGTTCCGGTTTAGCTGAGCGACCAGAAACACACCGCGGGGGGGCACTGGTACATGCGGACCACTGACACGCGTGTTCGGATCGCGGATAAAGGCCGAGCTAAGGATTTTTTGAAGCCGAGCCCCCGGATCGGAGCGAGCGAGCCCCGCGGAGCGAGGAGTGTGCACGCGCGGCCCTTAACCACCGAACGTACGCCCGCACGCGCCACCCTGTTACGGCAGCCAGTGCGAAATATGGCGAACAATGTCGCGCCGGACTCGTGGGAGCAGCAGGCGGACAGCGGGGACACGAGCGCGGCCCAGGACAAGTCAATCGAGAGCAAGTTCTCGACGCTCAACGTCAACGCCGCCGAGTTCGTGCCTTCGTTCTGTATCAGCCCGGCGACGCAGAACTCGCAGGCCGCCGCAGACGGCGGCGCCGCGGCCGCGGCCAACGTCGCGGACGACACGCCAGACACGTCCATGCCGCTCGACACGCATTGTGGTTCGTCTTCTGAGATCATCACTTATTCCCCCCTCCCTCCCGCCCCCGCGACCTTCCACGTTGACAGTTTGACAAAATTTTGTTTTTGTTTGTTTGAGGTTTTTTTTTTCATTTTTCATTTTTTTTTTCTTTTGGTTTATTAACTAACGTGACTGCAGTGTGCGTTGAAACAATTACACGTTATCATCGTGCAATGCGGTTCGGATACCTGATGTTAGGTTGGGTTTAAGAGATTGAATAGGTTATGGTCTCGGGTTTTGACCGTTCACCTGGGGAACTCCCACCACGATAACGAAGGTTTCGCTAACATATGGCAATTGCTGAAGAAATGTTGGATGCTCGTGGATGGGAATGATCGTGTATTCTTTTGTGTTTGAATGAGTTTTGGTTAATGAGTTTGAATGTGGTAAACGTGGATGAGCATATTTTGTGGTTTTACAGGTGAAAGTTTGATCTGGTTTTAGGATTATTTAAAGTATGTTTGTAATTGAAGAGTATATGTGTTATTTATGAAGATTTTTCTTTATATATATATTCGAGAAGTGGAATATGAGGGATTTGTATAAGAATGTCATTAATTTTGTGCATGATATAGGGAAAAAATTCTTATATAATGAAATTAATTTGTTGATGAAGATTGGTTTTAAAATTTTTAATGTTTTCTTTTATTGAATTACTTGAGTTTTGAGTAGTAAGTTAAAAAATTTATTTTGTTATTAGTTAAACGTTTAATGAAAGGATGTTAGGATGAAATAATTGGTTTATGTAATGGAACGTTTGAATGATTATATTGTTAAGATACAACATCAGCAGTTGACAAAGCATAGGAATTTAAAGGAGTGTTCTTTATTTTTATGATTGTGGGACAACCTTCAAAAATAATTCATACTTTATAAATGTAAGAGAGAAAATGAAATCAGCAAGTATGAGTACAAGGAATTTTATACTTAGCAGTCATCAATAGCTTTAAAATTGTTAAATTTTAAGAAAGACACTGATTAAAATCATTGAAGTTATTTTATCTGTATTATAGATTGTTATTGTTATCTTGTTTAAATAATTTCTTATGTTGTTAAGTATACGATTAAATTTATGTAACAAAGCAAAATTGAATATTTGTTTAACATTTGCAGAGAACGACGAACAAGATGTTCCACCTGATCCTGTGGAATCCCTAGTGGAAGAACCACCTGCTGGGGGAGGAGCAACTTTGTCAAATATCACAAACACCGACGAACTGAATTCTGATTTAGAACCCCAGCCTGCGGATTCGTGGGAAGAAGCAGCAGTAGATGGAGATCCTCTTTTAACTCCAGAAAATGAAGAGGTAGTTATTATTTCTTACCAATCCTTGGTATACAAAGCTATATTGATATTTTTTTTAACGTATAGAAATAAACATTATATTCCAGGCTGATATTGAAGAAGATGAGGAGACGGTTGTTAAGGTTCCAAAGAAAAAAACAATAAAAATTGCAGAAGACACAAAAAGCAAAAAGGAACATGTTAATGTTGTTTTTATTGGTCACGTAGGTAAGTTAAAAAAATTATTAAATGTTTGAAGATATGCAAAAAACTTTGTGGAAAAGTATAAGGTGAGAAAAAATAAAAAGATCTAAAAAGGACAAAATGCTACAAATATAGTTAATAATGCACTTAACTGAGTAAAAATAATATTTAAAATTATAAACTTTACTAAGCTTTTAAAACAGATTGAAACACAATATTTATACTGTTGTCAAACTAAACGTATTACTTACGTAATTAGAGAAACTTGTTTTTACCCTTGTGTACATTTTAATAACAGTTCTTATTATTTAAATAAATTTAATTTTGGCATAATTATGGATAAGAGTATCCAAAATTCTACAAATTTTTTAAAATTTGTGAAAAAATGAGAATTAAATTGATATTTTCTAAATAAAATCTTGTCCATCCTTTTCAGATGCAGGTAAGTCAACAATTGGCGGACAGATTATGGCACTAACGGGTATGGTAGACAAAAGGACCTTGGAAAAGTATGAGAGAGAAGCAAAAGAACGAAGCAGAGAAACGTGGTACCTCAGTTGGGCTTTGGATACTAATCAGGAGGAGCGTGAAAAAGGCAAAACCGTGGAAGTAGGCCGAGCCTATTTTGAAACGGATCGAAAGCATTTCACGATTCTCGATGCGCCTGGTCATAAGAGCTTCGTGCCAAATATGATCGGTGGCGCGGCGCAGGCCGATCTTGCGGTGCTGGTGATTTCTGCGAGGAAGGGCGAATTTGAAACCGGCTTTGACAGAGGCGGCCAAACAAGGGAGCATGCGATGTTAGCCAAAACTGCTGGCGTCAAACACCTTGTTGTTTTAGTTAATAAAATGGATGACCCCACTGTTGAATGGAATGAAGGCAGATACAACGAATGCAAGTGAGTTGATCAAGTTAAAACATTTCGAAAATTGTGAATAAACAATAAAAATATTCAATTTATATTTATTATATTTAATTTTGTCTAAAGTATGAAAATTGTAAAGTAATTCAATTTCTTTTTACAAAACATAGAATAGCACTAACCAATGTTATATTTTTTTTCAGAGACAAAATATTACCTTACCTCCGCAAATTAGGCTTTAATCCATCAAAGGACCTCACTTTTATGCCAGTTTCTGGGCAACTTGGCATTGGCCTAAAAGATCCAATTCCCGAAAGTTTATGTAACTGGTACAAAGGGCCGCCTTTTATACCGTTTATAGACTCATTACCATCCCTCAATCGTAAGAGTACAGGTCCATTTATCATGCCTATAGTTGATAAATATAAGGACATGGGCACAGTAGTGATGGGAAAGGTCGAAGCTGGCTGCGCGAAAAAGGGACACAGTTTGCTTGTTATGCCCAACAGGGTAAGACTTTAAAATTAATTTAAATCAGTCAAATTTAACAAATATGTTTATGGAACTTTTTAATACGTATATAATTAATATAATTTTATATACTTCTTTGGCATTTTTTTCAATAAAAAAGTAACTTGAAAAACACAAATAAAATGAATGAAATTTTACAGACGGCGGTCACAGTTGACCAGTTATGGTCGGACGATGAAGAAGTGACGTCTGTTGGCCCAGGTGAAAATGTAAAAATCAAATTAAAGGGTATTGAAGAAGAGGACGTGAGTCCAGGCTTTGTACTCTGTGACAATAACAATCCCATCAAGACAGGCAAAGTGTTTGATGCGCAAGTTGTCATTCTTGAACACAAAAGCATTATCTGCGCTGGTTACAGTGCAGTGATGCATATACACTGTGCCGCAGAGGAGGTTACCGTCAAGTTGCTCATATGTCTTGTTGACAAAAAAACTGGCGAAAAGAGCAAACAACGTCCAAGGTTTGTTAAGCAGGACCAAGTAGCCATTATGAGAATCGAATGTGCGGGAGTAATTTGCCTCGAAAGATTCAAACAGTTTCCACAAATGGGTCGTTTCACCCTTAGGGACGAAAGTGAGTATTATTCACATTACCATTACGTTTTTATTTATGAATTTACAGTTATTTAAAAACAGAATATCCATTCTTCGCTTAAGAATAATTTATAAAAATTCATATTTATCCATGTAATTTTTTTTATATAAATAGTGATGAATAAAAAAGCTTCATTCGAAATGAATATTTCATAAAATATATATAAAGTGGGTCCTTTTTCTCTTTAAACCGGTAATTTTATTTTTATCCATCACTGGATGTTCTGAATTATATACTTATTATTATTATTTTTGTTATTATAAAAATTTAACGTGTGAATTTGGCAGTGGAAAATGTAAAAGTGTACTTAACATCTCAAAATTCAATTTACGAAAACAATTACAGTTTACGTGGCATATTTTCAAAACAAGGTTTGAGTGAATTTAATTCAAATTCATAGGTCAATAAAAGCATATTTACATACAAAAATGATTTAACCTTTTCGAAATTTATCATTCTTGACTAATAGCAATAATCTTTGATCAATCAATGGCCCTAAAAAGATTGATAAAATATTATTTTATCAATCCTTTTTTCATTATTATTTCTATTTATTTACAGTACCAGTATTTTTCATTAAAACAGATTTAATGTTTAACAAGACTTCATTCTTTATTGGAACAATAACTCGAAAGTATCCAATAAATATTTTACTTTTACTAATACTTATTATTAGCGATGAAAACTTAAAAGCATAAAGCCCTACTGTAGGGCTTTTATAGCTACAAAAGGTATATAAAACATCGGTAATTGTGAATCTTGTTAATTTTAGTTTTTATTAATAGAATTAAGAGCAACAAAGGCAGATGAATCTTTTGTTTAGTACAAGATGATTTGTCAATTGTATTAAAGAATACAACAGAAAAGAAACGTTATGACATATCAGTTCTTTTCTTATTGATCTATTTAATCTTCATCAATCAAATTTGTCAAATCTTTTACTATCAAATAATAAATAAGAAATTTGTATCTATTTTATATTATATTATATATAATAAATATATCATTATTATATAGAAATAGTGTAAATGACAAATTATCAATTTATAAATGTTTAAATACACAATATAAGTTAAATTTCAGCTTGTGTATTATATAAGTAATATCATGAATCCCAAGAAACCATTTGCTGATCTGAAATTAATTCCAAGTGGAAAATCAGCTGACAAAATAATTGCATAAATCTGTCTTCTTTTCAGATAAGACTATTGCTATCGGCAAGGTGCTGAAGGTGGTCGAGTAAAGAATTGCTCAACGCTGACTGCCATTGAACGCGCGAGCTATTACACTCGTAGTGTAACGAATGTATACACAAAGCAACGACAGAAAGCAGAAGACACAAAGACACACACACACCCAAATATCTAAAGAGTGAATTAAAAAAAAAACACAGTCAAGAAAAAAAAAGTAAATTAAAAATTAAAAAAAGTATGTCAAAAATTATTTATAAAAAATTAACGTTATTACAAAATTTTGTCAAAGATAGCAACAAACAAGTGCGAAAAAAAAGAAGCGGAAAATTAATTTAACAATAATGGTAAACAAATAAAAAAGTGAATAAATCACACACGTGTACACTAATATTGCGCGCGAAAGCAATTATAACGCCGACGCGTTAATTTATATTTACAAAGAATCATTTTAGGGGGAACGGAAAACACATAATACAGACCAACAAAAGAAGAGTTATATATATATATAAATATTAAAACACAATCACCACTCACACGCGTACACAATAAGGAGGCAAAGAAGAGGAAGTAAGGTACGAAAAAGTTAGAGATGTCAAATGGGAATGTAGTTAAGAGACACGTGAGCATTAACCCTTTCATGCGCAATTTTTTGACGAAAAAGAAGAAACGGAAAGAGAATAATGAGAAAAGAAGAGAAAAAAGAGGAAGAAAAAGGGAAAATCAATTTTGAAAAGTCATAACTGCCCGTTTTACTTCATGTACATACAGCAAAGGAACAAAGTGGACACGGTAATATGATTTTTTCAAGCAGCACGATCGAGACGTCGACGCGAGCGTGTAAAATTGTTATTTACACATTTTTAAATTTAACTACTTGTTGCTAGTGCGTAATACGGTAATAAACTAATCGAGGACACGGATTTAAGAGGAAAGGCGCGTGCGAGATGTTGAAGAGTGTCTTTCGCGTGCGGTACTCTGCGCACGAAAGGGTTATCGACCGAGACGCCACTGCATGTCATGCAAGAACGTTTTCCTAGCGCGATTCACGGACCATTGCCTATGATCTTGAAAGAGATATTTTCTTCCTATGAGTTAACAAAATAGAAAAAAAATAATAAAAAAATAAGGAATGACAGAAAGAAAGGAAGAGTGAAATGAAATGAGGGAAATATTGATGAATGAAATTCTAAAGATTCTATGATGTAGCGCATTTCGGCCGTCATTATTTTTATTGTTACGATCGTATTGGTGAATGAATCAGATGCAGCGAACGATTATTCACGATTATCGTAATAAATTGTAAAATTACCATTTAATATTAACCCATAATATTGATTAGCATTATGATCATTATCTACGATTAATATTGATTATTATAAATCGCGTTTTGTTTGAATTAATGGCGAGGATCGAGGCTTTTGTATTCGGCATTGGCAACGATAAGTGATTGTGCGATTTGGATTCGCGCTTACCTTCGATCATTCGTTGGTATCTTCGGTTTTAACCAGGGGCGATCCCCATTCTTTTCTCGTCGCGACGCTTTTCTTCGACCTTCTCGAGTTTCTTGCTTGTTTTGTCCTTCTACTCGTTTAAATGTAAGTGCTATTCATTGGCAGAGGATGTATTATTTGTCAATGCTACTAATAATATTGAAGACAACAGTTTTAAAACGCAAATTTTTTGATATATTTGAAATATGTTAAACAACAATAAATTTTATAAGAAAGTACGAAACAACGTGGTCTGTGGCTTTTATTTAACAACACTTGACGTCTCGTTTGCGTTGGCCCGCGGTTCGACGCCTCATCGCAAACGTTGGCTTGTTTTATGCAAGATTGCCGGTTTTATAAATACTTTTTCAAGAACCTTTGTATATAACGGATTAATAAACGACATGAAACGAACGTTTTCCAATGTTCTGTAACCCGTTGCATAATGCATTTTACGTCATCGACAATTGCAAATCTTCCCAACATGCATCAGTTTCAAATTTTATGTATTCAACTTTGTACTTGTATATGCTCCAGATAAGTCCGGAGTGCATTATTGATTGATGAACGAAGGTAAGAATTCATTATCGTACACTTTGAAATAATTTGATTTTAAAATGATTTTTTTTTTAATTTATTGTAAATGATACGACAAATTAATGTAAGGGAAAACAATGCGCGTAAATTACTTCATTTTTTATTTTTTAATCATACACGAAAATCATAGACTGATTTACAACAGTGTCTGCAAACGTCATACATTATAATGTAAGATTATTAGAATATATTTTCATCTATTACAGGTCCCTGGAAAATATTAAAATTCAAAGGAACGTCATATACGCTTTTGATGTCAAGTTGCAACTAAGAGAGATACATAGATTCGCTTGCAACATGACTTGTCTGCATTTGATACAACAAACTGTCGATTTCTTCAAATTTTAACCATTGAACAGGCAAGTCAGCCCAACCGGTACCGCAATTACAAGCAAATATGTACTCTTGCGATGGATGTTAATTAAACTTCTCAAATGAACTTTAGTACTGTTGAAAGATTTACTATTAAAGTTTTTTAGTAGTGTGAACATCTATTAGGAAAACTAATTTACTTAACTAACTGTAAAGTGATGAAAACTCATAAATTACAGAAAATGTTCTAAATTTTCTACGAGAAAAATTTATTAATTTTATTCATTTTATTATATCTTTATAATAAATAATATGATTCGTAATAAATACTTTCATTTGTTGAGTTTGATTATTAACTGCTAAAATATTTCATTTCATAGTTACCTTGTTTATGGTAACCGTGACATGTTATTTCGTGCAGAATTAATATAGTAGATAATTAACTTTTTTATAATTGTATTGGATTTTACATCAAAACAAAAAGTGAACTGTCCAAATAACTTTTAAGATCATCCAACAAGTCTGATGTTGATCTCAAAAAACAACACCTTGGCAAACTCGATTTGATATATTTCATCCTTACAATATCGTACATATATACAAATTCGCATATATGTATACACATATACCCTGTCTTTTTGCGGAACTCGTTCACTTAGCTGCTCCGGTTACATAAAAAATGCACGTGTAAATTTGGTTCATGTTTTTATTTTTTATTATTATATTAGTATTATTATATTACTCTTATACATTGTCTATAAAAATTATAAATTTTGCTTTGCTTGAAAATGAAAAGCATCAAACATTGTGTCCCAATGTGATATTATTTAGTTTTTTTTTTTTATTGACCGATCAGGCTGGTCATGGTTTTTTAAAAAATATACGCCACTTTTGCAACTGATATCCAATTTGTGACAGAAGATTCAGGCCTCCTGTTGCCGTTCACTCGCACTTGTATCTAATATAGTCACACAAGTGTGGTAAAATTGTATTATACAAAAAGTTGTTTCCGTGAAAAATACAGCATTCTTTTTTATATAGAGATACGGCTTAGGAGTACCTATCTACGCACTTTTATGACCTCGATCACGGGGCAAGATAAGTTGAAACGCAGCTACAAATTGTTTGTATGCTGCCGATTACATTACAAGAGAATTTCCCTTCGCATTTTGTGAAGTGCCTAAAAACTACTGTGCTGCAGCTGACACATATTTATAATTTGCTTTGATTTCTTAATGGCAAGTCAACAAATCAAAAATGCCGTGTATATATATTCGGACAAAATGATATTTTGTTCAAATTCTGTACAATGATTTTTTCGATTTACCAAGTACGTGTAAGATATCAAAAAACTTATATTGTTGCATATAAACAAACTGTACGATATATATAACTGAGTACGGTTTTCAATGCAAATACACATGGGACACTTGCGGTACTGCTTATATTTAAGTGGAATTTTTTTAATACATACAAGATTTAAACATAGAATTAACATCAACATTTTGCTTCATCTTTTTAACTCTGCATTCTTCAACTTTAACACTAGCAGCATACAAATGATTCCTTGCATATACACCTTTATATATACACGACATTTTTTACTTCCCTTTGCGCCTATTTAAACATTGTTCAATTTGTTGTTAATACAGATTTATTATACAAGTTGGTCCATACATACGATCAACAGAAATCGATAGCAGATCTAAACTCCACCGACTTTATATTCATATCGTCTACTGATGTATCTTGACATATACGTTAATATAAAGTCTCATCTGTTTCAGACCAAGGGAAGCAGTCTGCGATAAATCCTAGATCCGCTTTTGTCACGCAACAGACGTCCGTCTGTGATCGTGCGATGAGTGAAGAGCTTATCGTGCAATTTACTTTGTATATTATATACGGTCAAGCAGGCAGTCTTAACTCTATTATATATCATGCATTTTCTTGTGTGTTGCGTTTTACGATCAACATAGAATGCGGTTCATCTCAAGACTACGCAGAGTATGCTTTGAAAATGCTAATGTACACAAGGTCCAAGGTCTTGTTCCAAGCTTCTGCTACTTCTGGTGTGAAATCAGCTCCAAGCTTCTGGCATAGAAACTCTACGAGGATTTGTCTCAAATTCTAGAAAATCAACGTTTTTCATCACTAAGGTAAAGTAAAACTTTTATAAGATTTTTGGAAAAATGAAACATGTTTGCAATTTGTTCAAGTCCTAATTAAATGTTTGAAATAAAACTATTATCGTCCAATTAATACATTATTAGACTGAAACCCACGCAAATCACAAAAAAGAATATTTCTTTTACATGTTTAATTATTAAAAAAGAGTCTTGACGACTTGATTAATTTGACATTGACCTCTCTGTTGTTATCGCGTTCAAGTGTCTATAATTATAGGCAGTTTTTGGATATCAGAATATTTCTTTTCAATAATTCATTTCAATTAAACATTTATTAAATGCAATCAAATTGAGCAAAAGCTTCACAATGTTTGTATCCTTGATACGTCGTTGAAAAGCAACACTACTGCTTGGCACTTTTTTTATTAATTTCTATTGAATAATAGAGAGCGTTATTGGTTTCGATTATTGATGCAATTGCATTACAATCAATATCGGTTCTGTGTTACAATTATTGGACACCGTTGTCTCGTGATGTAACGTCCGACTTCTACCGGTAATAGATCAAATCACGGCTTGTAATTTCTTATATCCGACAATCCATACTTGTCTGATTGTCTCTATTACAATTTACATTGTCTCTGCTCTCGAATGAAAGTTCTATATGAAGAGCAATTTATTTAACTGGGAAGTCAAGTGGCATCAAATAATCATTGCATTTGATGACACTGTCGATAGGTCAGAATTGTTCATTTGAAAGGAAGTAGCACGGAACGAAGCGGCATTAACGAATTACATCTTTATACAGAGAAAAAAAAAATTAACAAGTAATTTTTTAACATATATGATTAAAAAAAAAAAATAATAATAATAATGAATCATATAGTCAGACGTAAACTCACATGAAACTGTTCCTGCGTTTGTCCTCGCTTCTTATGCCTCTCACCCAAACTAATTAGAGTTGCTTCTAGTAATTCGTAGTCGTGCATTGAGTCTATTACGTTATTCAACACTGTTATCACGTACGCACAATGTGCTTGAAATCTCTTGTTGTCTGGAAGTTCCTTTAACGGAATGTTTTTAAATGCGGTGAAATATTGCTGATAATCCGGATGTCTATCAAAAAACCTGAAAATTGTGTTACAGTTAATTGCAAATTTACATCGTTTCAAATAATTGAAATTGTTAAATAGCTTCTACAATATACCTTGCAATAACTATAAATCTGTAAAATATACCAACTAATGAAAATCGTTTTTTTCTCATTTCATTAACATAATCTTTAATCTTTTAGGGTAGTTCTGAATCCAGCTATAGTGATGCCAAAATGGAAAAATATAGCTGATGCCAAAATGGAAAAAACGGAAGAAAAGTGAACGGAACACATTTGTCGATCAATCACCGTTTCATCCTTACAGGAAATAATATCATAGGGGAACAACGATTGATCAGCAGCGACTGTACGTACATAATCATTATGGTTACTCCGGAACCAACTGGGTCCTTTTTTACAACGGCCCATGTGCTCTGCACGATCTTCTTCTGCTTGGCAGTAAGACCGGTGACGGGATCAACTGCGTTGTCGTCTTGCGATGTCCAAAGAACACTCATCGATGCTCCCATAATCTGCCTTCAATAGAGAAAATGTGTTTTATTACCAACGATCAATAAGCAATCAATTTGAGTGATATGGAACGAATGCTTTTTCATGATAAAGTTTCCATGGACATCTGCCAGTCATTAGTACTTTATTTTCGTTTCAATTTCCCTAGTAGTGGAAAAAAACGTCTGAAAAAGTGTTACGATGCTTTTTTTAAACACCTATTTTAGTTCATTTTTTATTCCTTTGACAAAGAGAAATTTGAAACAATCTAAAACGATAAAATTTTAGTAACGTTTAATAGTTTTAAATCTTTGATTGTTCAATTTCTTTAAAATTTGAGGATACTACATTTTTTTTCTTTTTTCATTTATTTTACTGTCAACTTTTTAATTTTTTTACTTATTCAATCAATTTTGTCTAACTTTTTTCGATGCATTTACAGATAAAAGTATTTTTAATACTGTCTACCCGGTTTCACAATCAGTTTTGAATTGAAGCTTTGTTTAGAATATGGACACTTTATAAGCAAAGTGTTATTAATGAATGAACCATAAGTCCGAGCTGGTGTTTTTATATGAAATGAACTTAGTCCAATATATGAGGCCTCGATAAATATTCACGCCCTTAAATAAAGGCGAAAATTCCTCTCGCCGGAGGAGTGTCTTTGTTTGTACGCCAAGTGAATCGTGGTACTCGACACTTTAATCAAGTGTCTATAATCTTTAACAAGTCTTCCTCAAGAGGTCGCCCAATATTCAAGACAATGGCAAAAGAAATTTTGCTTTCTCCTCTGTTTTTTGAGATCATTTTCAACGTTCTACCGCCATACATATTTGATTGCATTTATTATCTGAGCTTACAAAATTGTTTTGATGATCATGTAGGAACTCACTTTAGGAGATTTATATAATATCAATAAGTTATACAGAAATTGCATGGAATATTTTTTGAAAAATCTGTATAAAAATGTGTGGACTTAATTCCGGAACTATTATTTGCTTATAATAATTTAGTATAATTGCTTGTAGATATTTTCGTAACACTCAAAAAATATGAATCAATTAAATTTGTTGATTGGAGATATTTTTAGTTGACATAAATTTGGAGCGTGAATATTAAAGCTCAATACATCAACGAAAATAAATTGCGTGAAATATTGAATGACAAACGTGCAAATGAGTTCAGCAAATTCACCTTGGCTGGATAAGGGTTAAATGATTATTGATTTCAATAAATATGCACACATAAAACGTGATTTGTAGCTGAACAATTTGCATTCAAAGTTCTATTATTGTCTCGGCATGTGACGTTGTGTGTCCAAATGCAAAATTAATAGCAGAGAAACAAATAATAAAAGTGTTCAATTTACAAAATTTAATGCAAGCGCGGCGCGAAATCGGCGAGACTTGATGTCCATGTAAACGTAAAACGTTTGTTAATGTATTACTGGCATTTTGGTAACACGCCATTCTCAACAAAAGTTGAGAGAACTAAATTGTTACAATTTTTGAAATCATCTGGAAAGTTACATCTATTTACAACATGTACATTCATTAAAAAACGCAGATTATTAAAACATTTTTTAATTTGTGTTTTTATTAGTTTAAGATAATCTTCTTTATATTAATAAAAGTGAGATAAAAACTATTTTTTTTAATCAACAACTTCTCTCTAATTCAACAAATATAGTTTTATTAAACAAATTTTAATAATAGAATTGTTATGTAAATGCAACAGAATTATTATCTTATTATACAAATTTGTATGTATATTTGATGAACCAGAGTTTGCAAATAACAACACAAACTAAAAGGAAATTCAAACTTTTAACTGAAAAACTTGTAGATTGGCGTGAAACTTCAAAAAGGCGCTCCGATCGAATGTCACTGCAACACAATAGCCACAAACTTTGTCGCCCGACAAATCAAGCGCAGCGGAGCGATAATAAAAAGCCAGAACAAGGGGCACGCTCGTCGCGGGGTAGAAAGCAACAAAGCACAAGGAAACGGAGGCGAGAAGGTGATAAGAATCATTATTGATTGTATTTAACTGAGATGAAAAAAGGTATGTGACGTCGCGCTGTAAATCTGAACGCGCGTTTTATGTGACAGGTCTTTGTTTCAAGATTCTTTTAGTGTTGATTGAATGTCACAACTTGTAGCACCGTGAAATGTCAACGAAAAGGATGTTAAACAGCAATCAGAATGACATGAATGAGCAAAGTGACTTATGTATCGAGAAGTGCTGAAATCCAGCGTGCACGTCAGGAGACGGGCAAAGGAAAAAGTGGCAATGGTTTGGCGGGAGATTTGGGGTCACGAGAGGAACGATTGGAGTGCGAGTTGTTAACACGGTGGCGAGTCAATAGAAGCACGTGAGTGGTACGAACGAGGAACAGCAAGCGAGATGAGGTGTCGCAGCTGGCGAAGAAGCGCGCGGCCACTGCTTACGAACCTGTCGGATCCACTTGCCAAGTCCGACTAGATCTATTTCCGTGCGCCGCGCATCGTAGTAACCTTCGGCACGCCTACCGTGGTGGTTCCGTTGAAAAGCCAAACATCGGAGCGAGCCGCACGGGGTGGAACACCCACACTCTCGCTCGATTGGTCGTTCGCTTGTCTTCAAATATAATCAACTCTCATCCAGCGGCCTGATTTAAAGGTGTTCCATTCAAAATCCTAGCTTCGTCAGTTACATTCGCTGGTTCCCAGGAGAATGAATGTTGAACTGTTGAGGGCATCCTGATGTAAAGAACATAGAGTTTTAAGCTCGAAAATTGAGTTTAAAGCACTCTGAAAAATGGATCCAAAATTTAACATAAATTCATAGGTCATTAATGTACAAATGAATTTGAAATATCTTTGGTATTGAAAATATAGTTTCCAGGTTCAAGAATCAAGTTTGAAGTGGTCTTTCTTTAAGGTATTTCAGACTCAATTTTTTTCCATGAGTTCCATGTTTATAGTATCAGTGGTAATTTCTTCTTCATTACACTGATTTGTATAAATGATTCTAAATTGATGAACAATTTCATAAAACAATGAAATTTCGGTTGCATTTTTTGTGTCTTGGATTGTATTTTTGAATTGGCAACTTTATGGTTCTTTGTACCATTGCAATTGATGATTATCACTGATCTTGCAGAAAGTTCGGAAATTGTTGTGGACTTGTTTATGAAGTCGTCAGTAAAGTTGACCCTGTTGGAAAAAAAAAGGTTTTAGATTATAGTAAGACTTTGTGTAATGTATCACCTTTAAGTACATTCAAAGAGTTATATAATTAATTTCGAATGACATAATAATAGAATTAGTAATATTATGGTAATAATAGGTATATAAAATATAATAATAATTCATATTTTTTCGTTAAATGATAATTATTAAAAAAATTTTAATAAGAAATATATACATGAAATTAATAAATACATGAAATTTGAAATATTACAGGGTCTCACAATTCTTCTTTTCTATTTTTGTTTCTTCTTTTGGTCCATCTAAATCTATTGATTTATTGGAAAACCTCAGTTATGTTAGAATATATTTATTCTTTTGTAACGATTGTGGTCATGTTTTTCATCTTGCCTAATGGTTGATTGGTGCTGAAAAAGAAAGGACGTTTTTATAATTGATTAACTGTTTTCATTGATTGGTAACGATTGATGCACAATAAAACGTGTTAGCTACTTTGTTAATTGAATTTAGGTAACTCAGGGCCATAATTTAATATTATGATAAAATTATTGATTAAATGAAGAATATTTGTTTTTGTAGAAAAAACGATAATAAATGTTTAATCAGTATTTAAATGTTATCCTAAAATAATAATATACTTATGAGAATTTTAATTAAAAAAATTGTTACTTTCAATTGAAAATTAGAAAACCTTGATTTATACATATATGTAATCCTAAAACTATAGTAATACTAATATTTTAGATTTTATTAATTAATTTGCTGCTGATTGACTCATGTATAACAGTTGATATTTAGACAATATCTGCATATATTTTTTAATAAACTAATTTTGTGTTATCTATTAAATATAAACTGATAACATTATCAATACATTTTTTCTGTTTTTGTCTATTAAAAACCAGTTATTACAAGAAAGGCGCAAATATGATATTTATTACCATCAGTGTTTTTTTAGATTATCTAAATGTATTTAATTTTTAATTTCATTTTTTTCTAATTTACAATTAAAACTATAACATTTATATTAACATGAACTTAAAATCAATATAAAACATAATTAATATTTAAATTAAATAATGAAATAATTATAACTAATCAAAATGCTATATTATTTCATAAAACTTATAATAGTTTTAAGAAGAAGAATTTTCTGTTTTTATAAATTACGTGTAATTTAAATGATGAATAGTAATATCAATAATTTAATTATTCATCATTTGTGTTTATAAAAATATACGTTTTATAATTAATTTTAATCAATAATTTATTACATTATAATACAACTTAATACTTTTTATTTTTACAAACGATTACGTAGACACCTGTGGCAGCAAATTTGCATATTGAAATTCAGAACTGTTTTCATATTCGCACATGTCCAGAGCAATATTGCAACTTTCACTAATCACACGTTTGTCGTCTTCAAGATATTTTTTCAGTACTTCAAAACATAAAGGTGTTGCAATCACTCCTAAAGCTTCGGCGCATTCATGCCGCACCATCTCATTTTCCTCAGGATTTTGAAGTGATTCTATTAAATAAGGGACAGAAACTTCTTCTTGAAGTTGTCCCAAAACAAAAGCGATTTCATGCCTAAATAGAGCGCTGCCTCCTTTCAAACCTAACAATAAATAATTTATTTTTAAAACAATGATTCAGAAATCACAAGTAAAAATTTGTCAAGTATATTTTGAATTCAAACATTAATGTCATATCAACGATAAATATTAAATGATAATACTAAAATATTATAAAAAAAAAAAAAAAAAAAAATAGTGATTTACCTTCTGATAATGCTAAAGCGCTTTCTTTGGTTTTCATATTTCTCAAAGAAAACATAGCTCTATATCTCTCAAACAACGTTGCCTTTTCGTTCGTTAAAATGTCTTTTAAATGCTCAACATTCGTTTCTGTCAGAGGTGGTGCTGGGTCCACAGAGCCATATGGATTTTTTGATAAAATTTCATTTTGACTACTGGAATTGTTGAACCATTGTAACAGTTTGACTGCCAATTGACACGTTTCAGCCACTTCAGTCACCGGGTCATTACTATATTCTTCTAAAATTGGAAGAACACTGGGGTCTCCAATCGCTCCAAGAGCTTCACCTTTAAAAAAAATGGTATGTTTATATGAATTGTATTATGTAAAAAATATATATTAAAAGTGTAAAATTACAAATTTTATTAATTTTAAATTTAATTTTTCACTAAAATAATCATTTAAGTTTGTTTATATAAATTTCAATACAAACCAGCTTCATGTCTGACCATCGGTTCCTGAGAAGTGTCTCTTAATACATCTATCAAAGCTGGAATTGCTTCAGGGTTTCGCATTTGTCCCAAACAGTAAGCCAGCTCGTGTTTTAACAAAGCAGACGGATCTTTGAAACACCTTTCAATTTCGCGTATCGCTACTGAGCCGCCGATATTTTTTAAAGTAAATAAAGCACGAAAACGCTCTTTTAAAGGCCTAGAAGCATCGTTGAGCACGTTGCCTATAGCAACGATCTTCTCATCGCTCACTTTAGACATCGTAGTTTACGTTTGACAAACAATACTTTTAAATCAATAATAACTGTTGCCAGTATATTAATTACCCTTCAATTGGTCAGAAACAGAAATTTAACCTAAGTTTTGAAAATGTCACGGTACGTTCTTCCTCTTCCTTCTTCGTTGGCATCACCAAACTGGTAAGTTTATGCTCAAGGCATATTGAGACCAGACTAAAAACGTAAGGCTAGCCAACATTGAAATAACGACGTTCGTATGTTGTCTGCTTGTTTGAACGATGGCGGCAAAAATTAAATCTTTAATGTAAGGAAAAATAAACAACTTATTTTTCCTTAGTTATTTATTATAGGTGTAAATTTTTCAATTTTACTTCGTCGAAACATAAATTTCCGCTTAGCTCAAGAATCAATATTTTCAGAATCAATATAATGATGGGTTGCTGAAGATTCATTTTCCGGCCACCAGAGGGAGACGGATCTTAAATTCCAATGCTAATAATTTTTGAGGCGGGTATAATATGTCATCGAATTCGCGCCCCGGAGAAATGTGTGTCATCAACTGTATTACTCCAAAACGACTTACTCCGAATGAGTCTACATATGTAATTCAAAACTTTTTTTGCTATAAATTGTTGACCTAACGTCTGTTTTAAGTGACATATTAACGTGGTGTCAAAAGTCCTCCTATTGGTGAACTGTTATCGAACGCGAGCAGCGCTATCAGACATTGAAGCGTGATTTTTAGCAAGAGGGCGCTGCGTTCGCGGAGAAGAGAACAGTGAAATACGTACACTGTGCCTACACCTCTATGATGATGTTAAACTACGTCATGATAGCCTAGTTGGGTTAGGTTCTATGCTGAAAGTCGTAAAGTGATTTTTTTTGTTTTGAATCATCGAATGTGGTTCTCGTGAATCCGTCGAAACGATCCGCCTGCAATTTGTACTAAGTTTGTTCTGCATTGCGATCAATCGCGAACTACAGTGTGACGTATATGAAATTGAACAAGAAAAATGAATATGAACGGACATGATGGTAGGTACATTGTGACTACTCATAATCGGGTCATTTCGTTGCCTCATGATTTTACGACGTTACACGCATATTCTCTTAACTTGAACAAATGGGCTTTGTTTTGCGTAGAATGGGCCTTCGATTTTTCAAAACTTGTCCCTCGGTGATATATTCGTCAAAAGCGAATGTCACAAGGCCAGATGGCAGCACTCAGGTCATAAATTCTTAATCATTTTTCCACAATTTCAGGCCAATTTGCAAGTTACTTTCTTGTATTTTCTTTTAATATTACCTCTTTCGGGCTTTCATTATGATGCAGAAACAGTTTTGCACATACTTAATGACAATACTTGAGCTGTCATCTATTAATCAGCTGATCACCTTCTTCCCTTGTCTCTTGTGACCTTACTTAAGTTTTGTGATTCTCTATTTTTCACCTATTGCTCCTTTTTAATCGTTTTTCTAACTTCTGTACACATTTCGAATCACTTGACAGTTGACTGAATTATTATTTTTATGTGCTTCTGAAGATTGTTATATATATGTGTGTGTATATATACATTGAAATTCAAAAGGATATATTTTTTATTTTGGGATAATTATTCTTACAACGTATTACATTAGAACTTGATTTGCGAATTAGAAAATGAGTATTTTCCAATTACAATTATTTTTATAAGATGCAACAAATTTTACTGAACAAAGAAACTGACTTTGATTGATTGCTTAACGTCACCATCATTATATAATTAAATAATTAATTTATTATATTTATATTACTTATAAAAGTATTAGTGGCATACTAGTTATATTGTAATAATTGTTAATCATGTATTTTCATTTTTTATTTTTTTGACTTATTTTTCACCTCTTTGTTCACCATCTTTCTTTCTTCTGTTTTGGATAGCACTATTCTATTGTGTTTTTATTGGGAGATATTTTCACATGTTTATGAACAAAGGATTTCATTATATGATATTTATAACGTTCACAAAGCCATGATTTTTTATCTAAAATATATAAATGGAACTTCAGCTATCGAAAATATATAACTGTGACAAGATAGTTAAGTGGTCACGAGAGGGACATATGTATACATGTATATTTTACATGTAGAATTGATTGTAGAAAATACATGTTGATAAAATGTTTTTTATAATTAGAAAACTATATTCTTCATGTCTATCTTAATTATATGATCAATTAATAGATATGTGGTTGCCAACTTCAAATAGGACAACAAAGTTGAAAATATGCCAACAATTTTGCCAAATATTTGCCAACTTACTCAACATTTCATTTTTTATAGAAATTGAAATGAAACGTATATGATTTTTTTTTTTTTCGAATGAAGAAAGAAATTTACTTTCAGAATATATCAAAACTTTGTAGATATTTATGTAAAGTTTTTTTTCTTTTTATATATATATATATATAT
>JABFOV010000556.1:0-36234 GCA_022817685.1 Aradophagus sp. ZL-2020 | reverse complement strand
TGTCCAATAGTGCGCAATAAGTGTAGAGATGCATGCTGTTCATCTTGATTATGTTCTTAGTATTTTTTTTTTTTGTTTTCTTTAGATCGTACATACATCTCAACATATTTTCATACTTTGGTGGAGATTTTGTTAAAAATAGATTTTTATTGTATAATATATTTTTTTTTATTTATTTTTCTTTTTTTTTTTTTTTTTAATTTTTTTTTTTTTTTTTTTTTTTTTTTTTTTTTTTTTTTTTTTTACAATTGCAAGTGAATTTTGGCAATTTTGGCAAACGAGGAAGTGAATAAATATTACGAAATAAAAGTTTTATAAAATCACAAAACTTGACGGTTTTTAAAACGTTCGAAATAATTAAACAAGATGTTTTATCAAAATGTTTTCTTTTTCCATTCTAGTGCAAACTTAAATTTATGTGTTTTAATTATCGAGTGTATTGAATACAAATTCATTGTATATACTATGTCGGTCAAAATGAACTTGTTGAATAAAAACAACTGTATTATTCTGTTTATGTAGAGACATTTTATTATTTTTAATTAACATTCAGACGTTTCAACGAAAATATTTCTTCTGCTTTCATGAATTTGAAACTTAAGTAAATGTTTTCCAAAAAATTGCACAAATATCGACGCAATTATTATACCGTCTAGTATAAACATGAAAATGCACGAGTTTTAATCTACGTTGCCCTATGCGTTATTGATCAGCAAGTTAAAAGCGATTGTTTAATTTTATTCGCTTATTTTTGCTTCGGGATCGCCACTTCTTTCCGAGTAGAGTTGATTAACTACCAAGGTTTGTTTGCGAAGCAAAAAAGAAATTTTGACAGGCCGTCCAATAACGCGTCCGTAAAAGTGCTGCGCGAGCTACTCTCAAAATTTGTCGTAATAAATGTAAATTTATAAACTTCGGGCGATCAAACTTTCCTCGCAACTTGTATGATAATACTGCGTATGAAAAATAGCGTCGTTTGAATAATACGATTATATAGTATACTTTACGTATATTTGCGATTCTACGCAGCTGATAAGTACTTACGAACAACGCGGGAAAGCATCATTCATTTTCATTTGTGCACGTTGCCTTTGTTATTTTAAAACTCTGTTATGATTATTAAATGAGGAAACCACGTTCTAAACGCTCGCTTTATTAACTGTCCGTTAAATAAAGAAATTAAAACATGGAAGGCGAAAAAAATAATTGAGTTATTTTAATCTCTCTTGAGAAATAGTGGTGTGCACTTTTGTGGACTAAAAGAAAACGATCAAATGTTATTAAAACTCGGTTTGAAATTATCTTGGTCCGTAATGAATCTCAATTAAGAATTATTAGGATTAAATGTCTTTGGTGAAAGTAAAATTAAATAATTCCAAATAATGAGTTTGTTGGGGTACATATTAAGTTAATTTAAGTAGTACAATTGAATGAAATATATTTTGATAAACAAACGTAAGGATCTATTTACATATTATTAGAAGGATATGTATCTATAGATCGTTTTCAATAAAATATGTGATAATTCCTATTTATGATTATGATTATCATCTAATTATTATGTGAATGTTGCTTCTCTTCATTTAAAGCGTTTTGCTGACTTTTTTAAAATGACTTTTAATCAAAGTTGTAGTAACTACTTATTTACTTGACCAGGAAGGTATATTCCTGTTTCATCTTTTGCTTAATCCGGAAAGTGCTTACTCCTAATAAGATTCTACCAAGATTTACCGTAAACAACGTTATGATTAAAAACCTATCAAAATTTAGTTCTCATTGGTTTTTACTGATACTTTTAATAAATTAATTTGAAAGATTACAGTTCATTGAAAAGTTGTTTTGAATATTTTAATTTTACCCCGCTTGTAATTAACTGCTTTGTATATTTGCTTTGTATATGTGAAAAGAGAAAAAAAATCTAGGTAGTATCAGCATAGTATTTAATACAACAATGGAGTAAATTCAACGTTATTTATAATCAATTCAAGTATAATTAATAGATATATACATTAATAATTACAAAAAATTATAAAATTTACATTTACTGTTTCAATTAACATCCAAACGTAACATTAAAGCATCTTGTAAAGTATAATTGTTAAAATTGTTTGCTTTTTATTAAAAATACTAACATAAATACTAAATCTTATAACGATCAAGCATTCGCTCGAAATTTCTTCAAGGTTGACGTACAGCGTAAGACCAACGTTTTTCGACAACTCCTCTATTAACGCTGAAAACCAGTGAAAAATGCCTATACCTAAATGACGTCATATTAATGTTGGAAGTCGACGTTAGACGACGTTTTTTTTACTTTATATTAAAAAAATTTTTCATTTTGACGTCAAACCAGCGTCAATTTAATTGAATTCTTTTGCTTTATACTGAATTAGACATTTAGTTTAAACGTCGAGTCTACGTTGAAAGCATGTCCATTTTTGAATCATTTTGCAAATGTTCTGTCAAACGCTTTTACTTATTTATTTCATTTTTTTTATATATAAAATTCTTAGCTCAGCTTGATTCTTGATTTCCAACTTTCGTAATAATTCTCTGCGTATTGTTTAATCCTAAATGTTTTCCTTATTTCAGATAAATGTCACACGAAAGCTTTGTGCGTCGTATAATTGCATTTACGGTTCTCACGATGCGGTGATGGCTTTGTTATACAGATTCGCGCAGCTACAAGATCGCGGTGGCACGCGAGTCTTTTCATTCGTCGTAACCAGAAATGTAATTCGTGATCCCGAAAGAGATATTACGAGCAAAGAACTTGTGTGCGGCTTTCAAAGATGGGCTGTAGCATTTTCGCGCGGAGAGAAGGTACTTACTTTTTAATCTACATTTATTTCTTGTGTGTCGATTTATTCTACAGTGGCAAAAATGTGCATATTTCAATGTACTGAAACGGATTCTTAAATTGGAACATTTTATTATTTTACAAACTTTTTAGTTCATTTACAGTGCAATAGTTTTTTAATGTATTGGGAGAAAAAAATTCCTATGTTAAAAAAATCTTCAATTGAATATGGCAATTTTTGTTAACCTTTTCATTGGTATTAAAAATATAAAATTTATCTCAGAGTGTAATCTAATTTTGATCGATTTTGAGTAAATGGTCCAAGTATCGACAAAAACTCGTTTCGGTACAATGCGGTAACTTTTATGACTGTTTTTCTCTGAACATATATTTTTTTATGTATACATTTAAGTATAACGTATACACATAGACATTGTGCATAATGTACCTCACGTGCATTTTTCTTACTTTACTATACGCACAGATTAGTTTTCTTTTTTTTTCTCTCTCTTGTTTTATTCGAATAACGATTCTTTTTCGAATTTCGCCAAAGCACCACCTTTGTTTCTCTGTTATTTGATTGAACAAAGCCAGAATGTTGATCCCTTTTGTGAAAGCTATCGACAAATTACTTCTGAAAAAGGAAACCAGACATGCGTAAGCTCGGTTTTTGACTGACGCCCGAATGACGTCCATTGTCGAAGAATTATTGCAAATCATTTGTATTCAAAAGATTTAAGTCAAATGCAAATCCTTTTAGTGGTTTCGCTGTAATCGTTTGTATTTTATTCAAAGGTGTAATACGACTTCCATTTTATTAATAATAAATCGTCATTGAAGGTTTGCGAGTTATAAATAGAGTAAAATTGAAAAAAAGGAAGAGGGAAAAGGAAAAAGAGGATAACAACGTAGAATTACGAACTATTCTGGACAAAGTATCAAAATTAGGTTAAAAGTTGGTTGAAAAATGGAGTTAAAAGTTTTCGACTTTTAGCGTTTAACTTTCAACCATTTTGCAAGTTATTTTTATTTACATGAAAGTAAATAATAATGAAATAGAGTTTATTGTAATCTCGATGCTTTTGTAATAAGCTCTTTATTTTCGTGACTTATGTTTAAAATTTTTAAGAGTTCAAACAATTTGAAGCTTGGTTTCAATTTATTAAGGATTTAACCTTTTCTTTTTATTTGAAATATATGATGCAGAAGACCTAGTAAAAGTACTTGGATTTTAATGTTTTATACGTAAATATTGAAATCAAAAGACTTTAATTATAATTATAATAATATCGTAATAGATATATATTATACATTAAATAATATAATTATATTGAATGCAATAACTTTCATTCTTTGATTTTCAAGCTCTATCGACAAATATTTTAAAAATACTTGTAAAGTATAAAAAAAAAAAGGTAAAATGTTATAAAAATATGTTTCGATGTAACAAACGTTGTTATGAATGTATAAAATGTCGAGTACGTTCGCAATTGATACCTGCGACGATGATTGCAAAATAATACCTCGGAGGTATTTTTAGAAAATTTCGTGCTCGTGGGTAGGAAAATTTACCAGAATTCTAGCTATGTTTAAGCTGACCTAGAAACTCGGCTGGTATTTCAGTTAAATTCCTCTGTCGAATTTCCGATTAATTATTAAATTATAATTGCTATAGAAGCACAGTCACCGATTAAAAATAAAAAAAGAAAAAGGAAAGACAAGTGATTTCATTAAATATGAGCACTGAAGAAAAGAAAGGACAGAACAAAATTGAATTAAAATCTAATATGTGTTTTCAGATATGTATGTTCGGCATATAAAAAGTGGAAAATTGATAAATGTTTTAAATCGTAAATTCACTAAAATTATCGTAAAATCACCATCCCTGTCAAAATGAACATTTTCAAAACGTTTGAAGGACGTTGAAAGTTTAGAAAACGTTAGAAGGTTTTTCGAATTCTCTCGAATGAAATGAAAATAATCCTTTTGAATCGATACAAAGAACAGTTATTTTTTAAACCACCTACACAAAACATCAATTAGTTATATTTATAAAAAGAAGAACGAATGCAAACAATTTTTGATTGTTATTATTTTTAGTTAACATGATTTAAATCGATACAATATTTTGTCATTGAAATTCGTATTACTTTGTAATCAATATTGACACATGTAAATTCCGGGTGATTACAGTCAAATTATAATAGTAATCATAAAAATATTGCTTAATTACTGCAAATAAAAATATGTATAATGTATTACATATAATGAAGTGAAGAAATTTTTTTACGATAACGATAATACGATTTTTTTCAGAAATATTAAGACATCACGATTATATTTATTGAATTCGAAAAATAATTGATAACAAAATTTAATCTATTGGTTTTACGGGACGTAAAAATGGCGTTATCTCAATGTCATAATTTCCTCGCGTTGTGCTATTACAAGTAATAAATTTTCATCCGACCTTTTTTCCTAGTGTAGTTGTAGCAAATAATTCATTTTAAGTTACGTATGATGGAAAAATTAATTTATTGAATACGTTAATCTTACGAGCCATATATTCTACGAAACGATGTATAAAAAACAGATTATGTCTTGATAATGTAGGTATATCAATTATACTAAAAATATATGGGTGTTAGACGTACATTCGACTGTACTTTATATGAATGTTTTAAGCTGAAAAAAGTGTACTATTGAAACACTTTTTCTGATGCGAAATTAATTTTGAATTTACATTTTAACGCAACATATATGGATTCAATTAATTTTTTTTTTAATTTACAGTTTTTGCAAAAATGATATTTCAAATATATGTATTGCTGCAGTAACTACATTATCAAGGTTTGGGAAATACCTTCGCAACATATAAAAATTACTATAAATAAATAGTAAAATTAATTCTGTGAAAGTTAACTTCATTGTTCTTTTAATTTTTTTTATCGATTGTTCTTAAGATGGATATATGGACATATAACTTATTCAAAGAATCAGACACATCATACAACACACGTAAAAAAATCTAAATAAAAAATTAGCCGATCTAATGCATTTTTTATAGCTAGGCGGACAACAACCTTTTTCACTTAGCTCAGCAAACATTTTAAATTAATGTAACAATAAACTATTTGCGATCCTTTCAAATTTATCTATCTTATCTAAAAAAGCTCTCTTTTTTTAATTAATTAAACGAAGAAAGTATTTTATAACAAATTTGTTAGAAGAAATAAGTTCTTTTGTTTTTGAATTTTTTGTTCCAAAAAATAGCTTTATGTAGACACTTTTTTACGAGCCAACAATTTTGTTTCCAAATAAGACCAAATTGCACCTTGAAAAGCAATTTTTTTTAAGTGGATTGTAAAAACATGTCGCAGTAGGTAAATTCAAGTTACTGTCCAAATATTTTTCCCACCCACATGTTTGACTTTTATTCAGGTCAGCGTTGTGGTTCTTAGAAAGAAGCAGCGCTGACGAAAAATTGATTTGTTCTTAAAAATATGCGATATTGATCATTAAAAGTATGGAATGAGCTTCGTGCGTCAGATCCTCGCCGGAATATCATTCAAACCCGAGTTCATTCGAGAATTGAGACACGTTGACAGTTTGTCTGAGATCGACTGGATTATATATTGGATTTTATATATATGTTAAGGTGCGTTGAAATAACAAACCTGTTGAATCAGTATAAAAAAAGTAACTGTTCATATGAAAATAATGAATGTAATAACAATTATTTGTTTATAATATTACTTTTTATAACAACAATCAAAGCTTTTAATTATATTAGCATATCGAAAATGACAAAATTCAGCATACCGTCAGATCATTAATGTTTTTATCGAAGCAAATGTTTCAAGTCATTTGAATCATTATGATTGAATCTTATTTCATTGATGAAGACACGGAGTTTAATATTTATCAATAAGGATGAATTTAGTTCGATCGATGAAAATTAAATGCATTTTAACGAAAAATGAAATAAGAAATGACGTTGCATTTTGTTAAACGTCAATGCACGATGCAAGACTTTTGCAACGTGAAATATATTTCGAAAAATGATGTAAACACTTTTGATACAAGTATATAAAACGCATATGAAGTATAAGAAGCAAGGCAAAGTTACTCTGCAAAGTTATCCAGAAAATGGCAACTTCGCGACAAAAAAGTCTAACAAGTCTACGTCGATACAGCTTATGGATTCTCGTTCTATTACGAAGAGGAAAACATCCATTTTTAGCATGAAACTATGGCCGTTCGTTTATATATTTTTGAAGAAATAATTACAGTACTTTCAATTAATGAAAGCATGAAAAACGTGATTACTATATTTAAACATACTTGAATTTTTACTTTTTAAAAATGTTATTGAAAAATCAAAAAATGCCGAAAATTTATGAATTTAACAACCGTGGACAGTTAAATAAACATTTGTTTTAAAAATATATTTAATAAAGCTTGAAAATGCAAGTAAGGTGCCAATGCAACAAACATTCATTTCAATTGCACGTATTTATTTTTTCGTGTACAAAACCTACATTTCCAAGGAAAAATTGATACATTTAAGATCATGCAAAATTTACAACGCGAACCGCGAAACGATCAATGAATAGAAAAAAGTGTTCACCAGTTGCGTATGTTATAGCGAATAGTGTGTCACGAATGCACTCCGTCGGCATTGGCTCGTGATTAAAATCAACTTCTCGCTCCTCAGGGACTCAGAACTTATTTCGAATTTTCACGCCGGGATAATTATTCCAACTTTTCATTATTCATATCTTATTGATTCTCGATATCCAATGCTCCTGAATAAGTTAAACAACGTTGAGCAGTGCTTAATTATTTCGTTTTTTAATTATTTCAAAAGGTGGATAATTAAATTTCACCAACGTTGACAGTTATCTTTTCTTCTTTTCATATTCAAATAGTTTTGTTCGACTCGGTTCCGTCGACAATTATGCATTGTGAAATTGTAAAATAAGAGAACAAATTCAATATTCCTTAGCATTTTTGTATAATGAATGTGAAATACGTGTATACGCAAAATTTTTTATTATATGCAATGTATGTAGTAATGCACACAAATTTAATTAAGTTTTTTCAATAAATTGCGAAATTGCATTTGATGCGATGAAGATTTACATACTTCATGTTAAAGCGATGCATACATTTATTGAAATATTTTATAATACGTGTGAATTGTTTTGAAATTGTTATTAAAATGTATTTTTAATTATTTTGCATTAATTTTCGCAAAGTACACAAAAATTGACGCATAAAAATGAAGTATTAAATATTAATTTATTGTAAATTCCAACTGCGTACGCAATATAGTTTTTATTTATCGACCTTCACCCAACGTTCGGTTTAATAAAAGTTAAATGTTTTACGGAGCCATTGTTCCGCGCGGTTATGTGCAGTTAAAGGGAATTTCGGGTATTGGGTCGTCGTTCGTGGAGTTACAAGAAACGTTGCCTGCACAAAAGCACGCCGTTTTTAGCGACTCTCGCGGGAAAGCGGCCATTACGCGATAAGACCGGTGACGTCGAATTCTCGTCCGACCGCTTGAAAATTCTCTGTAATCGAGCGAAAAACATCGCTCGAAATTTCGATTTTACGCGCAAGCTTCGACCTTTTCGAGCTTTTGATTTTTGTCTCCAAGAGGATTTGATTACAATGGAGCCTGCGTAATTCTTGCAGGTCGACATTTTGACGTGAAAAATGCCGAGATTAAATTTTCTACCTTTTTTTTGCCACTTGAAATTAAATTAAAAGTTGGCGATAAATTAATCAAATGGATATTGATCGAATTTTCGCTGTTTTTAATAAAGACGAACTCTTATTATTTGAACAAACACATGCTCACATGTAAATGTTGACAGATCAATAGGGTCTTTCACGAAAAACTTCGTCGGCGCTTTTTTTTGGTTTTTAACATTACTTTAGACTGTAAAATTCGCGAAAGTATGTAATACACGCGAAAATTAATTTTCGCAAAAATATGTTCAAAATATTTAACGCCCGAGATTAAAAATATTTGACATTTTTTCAATATTTTATTCGAGAATGTTTTCGGCACTTGCTATATAAATTATATTTAACGTTCCCGTCTATTTGAACCTCGTTTTTACGTCCTTTTTAATTGATGATTAAAAGGGACGTTTCGAGTGTCTTTAAGATAGGTCAGTATTGATTATTGAATATAAAATAAAATCAAGTTGTTTAAAAGCGGCGTTACATTTTCAAGACGATTTCATCGCAATGCTGATGGTACAATTGCTTAATTTTTGATTTCAGTGTTTATCTCGCGATAACTGTGGAAATGTTGGATTGCGCACAATGTCGAGTCCTAAAGCTAAGCTGAAAACGAAAGAAAAAAAAAGAGAAATACGAAAAAAACAGAAAAAGAAAAATAAAGAAAAAATTGCTAGCAGGCCAAATTTATCATGTTTTTCCAAAGCGATTCGGTTTTATTAATACTCTCGCTCGCTCGTAACAAAAATTTTAATTCATGATAAAATGAACTTTAATTTCCGAACGCACACGAAACCAAATGTGGATGACCGTGCGCTCGGCGAGGAAAAATGCTATTTCTTACGTCGAAAGGTAAAACTTTGTATTGGAAAACGACGTATGCATTATCAGTAAGCGTTAGAACCTTTTCTTTATTGGCAATATCAATTGCAATGGATTTTACGTAGCTCACTGCTAGTCGCACAATGGTAGTTATTATTCAACAACAATTCTGTACCAAGCACTATTGATTTGGTTTGATTAGATTTGAGACAATTTCACGTGGTTTTGAAAATATTGCCGCCGAAAGCGTAGAGTTAGATTGGGGAATCGACGACGAAGCATTTCTCGAATCGATGACAAATAAAACGACGCGAAATCAAGTCTAATTTTTACCGAAGACGACCGAAAAAAGTCGGTTTGACACTTGCTATTTTTTCCTCTTTTTTTTTATTTTTTTTTTCTTTTATTGGACATTTTGAGATTGAGTTCGGAGCTTGAATCCGCCGCGTCGGAACCTTTACAGTAGTGGTTTATATCCAGATAAAAAGCGACACTTAAAACCTGCAAGGACAGGAGACTCCTTTTTGTTTTACCGCTACTTGAAGCAAAAGAGTTAAAAGAGCATCGAAGTTAATTTTTCTCTTTCATTTCAACTGGTGAATGTAATGGTAGAAGACATTATTTATAGGCGTAGCTTTTAGTTAGTTTGGGTTTTTTGATGCTTGAATATAGGTAGTTTAATTTCTTGATACTTAGATTAAGATGCACTCACAAAAAGGATGCATTGGCTGAAGAACGAACTTTCTTGTACCAAGACAAATATTATAATTTGATAAATTTAATAGTCGATGTAAAAAGAAATAGGTCTGACACGGTGGGAAACTGAGTTCGTAAAAGTTATGAAGCATTCGTCGAAACTGTGCTATGAATCGTAAGTTTTACGACGTGAATGTAATTTTTACGAACTTGATTTTTCAACGCATATCGAAGTCAGCGGACGAAGCAAATGAAAATTAAGATTTTTGTAAGTGAGTGATTAAAACGGTTGATTGATTTTTTATTGGGACACATTTTCCCTTTATTGATTGAAACAACGAACGTGCATTTTCGTTGATTTTAATTTATTTATTTTTAGTGGTGATGAGCAAATTAATAAAACGAGTATTTGACGTAATTCAGTTGAAAGATAATGTTTTTAACCTACTTAAGCTGAAATTTAATGAATCTGAAATAAGTTACGTATGTAATAGAAAGTTAATATCACCTTTGTAAAACTTTAAATTATAACATGTAAAGTTAATTTTGCTAACGTCAAACGAATTAAGAAAATAAAATGAAGCAAACATTTCAACCGTTTATTAGTCAACGTAAATTAATTAAATATAATTTAAGAAAAGATAATATAATAAAAAGAATTCGTGCTTTGAAAAAAATATTTAATACAAATTTCATAATTTTATAATTTTACGTACCAAAATTTATTAAATTTTATTTTCGTTTACTAATAAACGTCAAAGCTTCAAGTATCTATAATAAGTTAACGAAAAAAATTTGTGTTGATGAATAATATGCGTTTATATTGTTACATTTTATTAAACATCATTGTATTTTGATATTAAATTTTCTAATTATGTGTATCTGTTGAGTTTCCTATTTAATAATTCTATCGAAATTGCGCAGTTGCTAATTAGAAATAGGGTCATTATTGACGGACATAATTTGTATAAATATAAAGATGATAATGTATATTAATAGTCATTTATGTAATTTTATCCAAGTAATTATTTAAAACTAGTAAATGTTTTCTTGATTGAAGTCGCAAGCTATTAACTTTAATTTAAAGATTTTTTCTAAATAAGCTCATTTTTTGCTTTTTATGTCATTTTGCATAATTGTACGTAAAAATTCATATCTCTTCGTTGTTGATTGATATCTCCCTTGTTAAAAACTTTTAATTTCCAGTACATTAAATCAATAGCTGCATAATAAATTTTAGGTGAAAAATTGCCATTAAAAAATGTAATTAAGTGATGGATATCACTTATGAAATTAGAGTCATATATTTAAGTAGTTTCCTCCTTGAGTCACCAACTTTTTTCAGTAAAATTCATTTCCGTATTATCCGAATAATATCCGTTTACGAATCAATGTTTTCATCATCTCACGTTATAGATATGAAGATAAATTCGTGAAGTCATCGCAGTTACACACTTTTATAAAGTAATATAACGTGAAAAACGAAATTAATGTTACGTCTTTTTCGTGCGTCGAATAATTTTACATGGTCTCCAAACGTAATCATACATACAATCGTTTCCCTTAAGATTGCAATCGGGTTTTAACGTCGCGACACAAATGAACTTGTCAATAAAAGGAAGTGCGATAACGGTATGAGTTGGCCATATTGTTTAATTTTATTGGCAACTTTAAACGTGAATGTGGCGATTAGATAACGAGCTTATTGCGATTTCGCGAATCAATTCGGAAGATCAGAACGACGATACAGCTTATAATTTGTGTTCCAAATTTACATGCAAATTACATTTTGTAAAAAAATTAATTGCCATAAAGTCGATTAAAGTTTCACCAAATAAATTTCATTTTATAAATATCATAAAAACTAAACTGAAACAAAAATGTCATAAATTTTACTTTAACAGAGATTTCAAAACGCGTGAATTATCTTTGTTTTCGATTTTGGCGATTTCATTACATTTCTTCATTTCGTAGTTTTAGATTAAAAACCAGAACAACGTATATACAATACTTTGCAATCTCTGAAAAGAATGTATAATAATTATTATTCTGAATAATACTTATTCTTATTCTGAAATTAGAGTTTTTAAATCCGCGGCACGAAGCGGAGCTACATCAAAAATTCTCTTTCGTTCATCCTTTCACGATGCTTGAAATCTTTCTCTCATAAAAAAATTACACGTAATAGAGATATTACTTTTACAACATAAAATATGTATTGTTAGACATCATTTCTATCGATCGACCGTTCCGATAGCACTGAACATAGTTTAGGTTATATCCATTGCGATGCATTATTTATGCGACTTCCTTGTTATTGTTAATCTCAACGAAACGACGGCGCGATGAGATGAAAAATGAAATTTCGGAAACGTTCGAAAATTGCGTCGATTTGTTGAACAAGAGCGACGTCAATGCGACCAACTTCTGGTACAGAATTTTAAATGTTTTAGCATCACGAAATAATCTGCTTCGGACTTTTAGTACATCAAGACGGATCTCGGGGCGTATATATAATGAAACGCATTTAAATCTTGATATTTGAACTAGCGAATCGCCAGCGGTTCTATTTATTTTGCTGTTTTCATAATCGGATCATCTGCTCATAATGCGGGCTTTTAATATTTGTTTCAATTGCAGAAATGTTAAATACGGCGTTTAAATTTTATCTATAAATCTCGGCCAAATTAAATCACGGATTACACGTTAATAAACACAATGTCTTCAATAATAATTATATATCAGCTAAACTATTATTCCATTGTATCCGTATATTGCGCTGAATGAAAAAGAACATAAAAAGCAACGCTTTTATGGAACGAAAATATTTAGTTTTTACTTCAATTAAATTGAAATTCCATTTCACTTAACCAATCATCATTTCGATGAAAAGGAAGGAAACGTTTTTTGATCGATTCGAGGGGATAAAGCATTTTAGCTTTTAGACACCCCTAAAGAATGGAACGTATCAATATTGTTCAATTTCGTTGAACTAAACTAAACAAACTGCGCCTTCCTTTGACAAAATTTTAATTTCATCCCCCAAAAAGGCGTCCTACTTTTTGTTTTCTTTACCCGCGCATTTCATACCAAGCACATAATATTCGCTTTCACCCTCCTAACATAGAACGCTTCAGCAATGAACTATTGATTTTAAAACTAAACTCAGTAAACGGGAAATTTAAATAACGACGCGACTTGAGCAGCTTACAATATATAAATAACGAATTGATAAATAGCATAAATTGCGTCTCGGGAGCACCGATAACATAGTAGTTCTGTTGACTAAGAATGTTGCATAAAAACGACTTCCATAGATTGTATTCTTGCGTGGTTTTCTGCTCTTCTTTGTAGAAGAAGGATTAGACTTATCGCGACGGCCGTGGCTGGAGTTGTTTGTCAAGTGACGTTTTTGTTCTTCTTTAGGTATTAGGGGTTTATTTGGTATGGCGCAGCGCGACACGAGGACTTCGTGTCTACGTAGACTTTACTTTCACCCTCCTGAATCGGGAACACTTTTCCGTTAATGAGGGATTTTCAGGCAAGCGTGTCAAATTTACATTCGAAGCCCCGGCTCAGGGCAACAGGAATTACATTCCTGTGTCCGACTTGAAGTCGCGGAATTTCGCCGACCCGAATGGCGAGTTTCAACTGGAATTGACGATGGCCAATATCAGGACGGTATTCGTCGATGAGGTATTATGATTATGAATATAGAATGAAAAAGTTCATTTTTTGGTTTTGACTGACTGTTTTGAGAATTTGATAAAAATTGTTTTGAATAATACTTGTACCTCACTTCTAAATCTCATTTCTAAATATATATATAATTTTATATTTTAATTAAAGACATATTTTACAACGTAAAGTATATATCTATTTTTACAATGCAAACCTTCCGCTTCAAGTAAGTACAAAGTAGAACATCCTATCAATGAGATATTTGCTACTGAAAACAGGTGGAGATGTCGACGGGCATATTTTCCAGAGTAAACAAGCTGGAAACGGAATATTTTACGTTCGCTGGATTCGATTGGAATTTGATCATTTATCCTTACGGTAACAAAGATTTGGATGGCTCATATCAGGAAGTTTATCAAGGATGTTTGAGCGTGTACTTGATGAGACACAAGGAGTTCAGTCATTATTGCCGAGTGAAATACAGCATCACGATAGGCGAGAACGAAAACAAAATCAATTCGGGCAATATCGAAGATCTGCTGGATGTCGAGGGCATTGGTTACGGCTGGCATCCGCAAGTCAAGTGGTCGGACGTTGCACGCAAAGGTGTCTTGCGAGTCACTCTGGAGATGCTCGAGGCGAAAATCATATCGGAAATCATGGTCCAGACGATCGGCCCGAGCGTGCTGCCCGAAGCACCGTGTTTCGACCGAGACAAACAAGCCTGGGCCGTGCGAGCAGACCTCCATTCCGATACTGTAAGGTTACATCTAGTTTACAAAGACATCCACACTATCCCTAGGAATCACTTGAGGTAAATATATTAAATAAAATAAAACATTTTAATGTTAATGAATGTAAAATATATGAGTTATGGGTGAAGATCTGATTTTCTGAAAGTTACCAGTAGTTTAAAACAAATGAGAATTTCATTTTTGAAAAAAACGAAATTGAATTCTCGTCGCATTACATGACCAATGTTCCATGAAAACTCCCAAGCTACCAGTGACTAACTTTTCGCATTGCTTCACGACAATCTAATCGAAACCTTTAACACACATCATTTGATTGTACTACAAAACAATTTTTCATTCTTGAATCTTCTCATTGATATCTCTTTCATGAACCGATGACAACAATACATCAATCTTCATCTTTTGAAGTTTCAAACTCCTCCTATTGTAACACGTAAATTGAATAAGCTTCGATTGTCAACTCGAAGAAACAAATTCGACATCTTCCACTTTTTTTTTCCAAAGTTCCGGGGGACAAACAAGGAGTACTTCGCCCGCATCCGCTCAGCCAAGAGAATTATCGCGAACCAGTGATCCATAATGAGAATTCTGCTAATATTATGCACTAGTTCAGACAATTCGCGCTCATTAACGTTCCGGGACCGATTCAAAGCCCTGCAACTCAGCTTTATTTATGCGACCCGCATACGGAATGACATTTATCGTGTAAATAGTCGACGAGTCATGCACGGATAACAACAACGTTTTTAAATCGCATTTATCTGATTTTGATGGAACGTACATGTGGAAACTGCGCCTACCGCGAAATCCAAGCAATAGCTCATTGGTGGCGCGATTCGTACCTGGCTCATAACGATTGCAATTGCCTATAAACACGTCCCATTTATCGCGAATTGGCGCAAATTTGTCGGTCGTCGTTCGTTCTCGTTGCGTTTCATTGTTTCCGAAACGCAAAGCATTCGCCAAAATAGAAAAGATATTGTTGCGCGAAATAATGGCATCGACAAGAGAAACCACAATGTTCTGCTCGCCGTTCTTCTGCTTTTATATAAACTTGCGTAGCATGTTAAAATGATAAAATGTTTCCATGTTTTATATTGTACACTGAGAAAAAAATTTGGTTGAATCCACTAAATTTTAGTTGATTTTACCAAACAGACTTACTAAATTACTTTTTTCATAAATACATTGCTAATTTTTTCACCTCGGTCCCTCATTGGGTACTTATCTTCACGAAACGAAACCCACAACAGTTTAAAAACAATTTCTTTGCGACAAATCCCTGCGTTTTAATCACGAAAATGACGACCACTCAGCAATCAAAAGTCATGACGCAAATAAAACGGACCAAACTACCGCCTTAAAGATTGCCCTCTCTCGCCCTAAAACACTCAGTGAAAGGATCTCTTTAATTCTTCAGAGTGCCATCATTCAAGACGTCAAAGTTTCAACTTACGACCCTCGCTATCTTAAGTCGGCCACGATTATAGAATGCCTGACGAAATTCATCGAATTCATCATCCCCCATCCCCGCGATTCGCCCTTTCGTCACTTCACCCGACGAGAAAATACAAATGACCCTTAATGTTGGCAGGTACGTAAGTTGGACGGCGTATTTAGTGCGAGGGGAAAGCCCGAACGTCGAACTGGTAAACCTGCCGGGTGCCCCGTTCAGCCGTTATTACGCCCAGGAAGCCGTGGACGAGGGTATCATTATGGAGACCAACCTGGACGTGAACGAAGTGAAGAACGAGCGCTGCTCGTACATCACGAACAAGGGCCAGATCCGCGTCCGGATCGAATGGAACGAAAGCCACCTTCTGTTCCAAGCTACGTATCACAAGTACGACGACGTCTGTCGAATACATAACCAACAGATGCGCCGCGAAATAGCCGCGTTGCAAGCTGAAAATTACACGCTGGAGAGGCAGCTGTTTATTTATGAAAAAAGCGTCGCTTACGCTCAAGCTCAACAGAACCAAGAATCAACGCACTCCGAGCAACTACAAAGGTCAACCTCCACGGACACAGAGTACGCTTGATGGGAGCACTTTGATCGATGTCGTAAATGTCGCAACAGCAACAGCAACTTTCAGACGATTTCAGGCACAAGTCGGTGCGAGCGTTGCGCGTTTGTGTGCGGACCTCACTTACGGCGTTGCTGCGAAACAGGCGAAGACGCAACTCTTACGAATTTCGAACGTGGAGGCCCGAGAGTGACACGGAAGTCGGCAAAATGAAAGTGTTAGGTTTTTGAGAACATTTTGGAAATTATACATTCTTCATCTTTGGCTTTTAGTCATACGATTTGTGTAACGTGTTACGATGTATGTATATTATACAAGATGTTATACCTGCTGGAAGCTTCTTACTTAGAGAGCTATTTCTACAAAACCTCATGACAAAAGGACAACTCTTCGATCAGGGAAGTTGGAACGACGATTTGAATATCAATTACAATCAATTAAAATAGTCAGTTTTTTATATGCATGTTCAAATTGGGTGCTATGTGTAGGCGGACGCTGACACTGCGGCTCGCGTTTCATCCGTTTCATTTTCTAATAACGCGTACACCGGCGCTTTATACTCGCAAGAGGCGCTCGATTCCGAAAGCCATATCAAACCATTGTGATTGCCAGTCGGTGACATTTTCGATCTATATTTGACGGTTGTTTCAGCTCAAAGGTTGTTACTTCTTTTTGCTAACACGCGACGTTCGACACTTATGTATTATTTCAAAATGTAATTATATGTTCGCAATTTTTATATATCATTTGATACACACGCTTTGGAATTTATAATTGTATTATAATTTATGTTGCACGTGATTGTGAAACACAAATTTATTTTTTAAAAAGGGGGAGTAGGGTAATATTTTATTCCTGCTACGAATGGAAGCATTTTCTCGGGAGCGAAATTCCGTTTTTCTCCCGAGCGAAAAATGTTGTATTTAACGGAGAAAGATAGTACTTTAATCTTGTTGTTTAGAGGAGAAAACTGGGTTTTTTCTTACATGTGAAATATAATATTGAATGTCAAATAAAACTGAGCTTAACCTTTCGGTGCATAACATACTATTAAATAAATGTTTTGCCTCGATCAATGTTTCTACAAACTTTAAATTAACGGAGTTTCAGTGTACTCCTAAGGTACGCACTTGGGAAAAGGGTGTCATTTAATCACACAAACTGCTACATATCACATATTTATACAGATTATACGATACAATTTACAACTTGTACAATCGTTTACGGAAAGCAGTGTCACAAAATGGGTTACACTTCTTAACTGTTATTATCTATCATAATCATAAAATTTTGTCGTAATTTTTCAATTCCCGACGATGCAATAATCAATACGTAAAGCGAAAGCTGTGTACAAAATGTTCCATGTACAAACCAAGTCTCGAATTAACGTTTGCAAAAATTAACGCAGAACTTTTTCGTACAAATATCATATATCTTGAAAAATATTACACTGTGAAAACGTCCTCGAATGGTGAAACCCTTTTTCGATCGCAGTGTCAGCGCGCGCTCTTTTTTCCGTTAACAAACGATTTTATCCGTGACAAAATATAAACCTCAAGAAGAGAACAAAAAATAACCGAAGAAGCTATATAAAAATAAAGACAAAATGACGTGATACAATATCCGTGAAGAGTAATATCTCATGACAATTGAGTCTAGGTTTAATGTGGACTCGAAAAAGTAGGCGATAAATAATTTTTATATCTCATTGGAAGTGCCGAGTGAAATATAAAGTTAAAAAGCGATGATAATCATTTAATTAAGAGCTACTTCATTACGCGGAAAGTGGTGTCGGTGTGGTCTATGCAATAATATCAAGGTAGAATATGTCAAGCGTGTATGTATTCCAATGTATGCGTTTATATATAGATCATATATATTTGACATGTCGTTCCACCTGAAGTGCGCGAGACGGTGCGAGCGTGCAAACCGAATGCGTATGACCTGTATATGACTGGCATATCAATCGTATACGACTTGTATTTGCTCGGATATGAATCACGTGACTGTAACAAAATGAGTACGAAATTTGCGCTCAAACTTTGAGGGCTCTTTTTTCTGCCGTCGGAAAATGCTATTTCTACGAGCGAGTCACTTAGAAAGCTAATAACGAAACTACAATAAGAATCTTGTAACAATTGAAACACTTTTAACATTCGCTGAATGCGTATAACAATGCTCTCTGGAAGAACTAATATTACTGTATTATAAATAATCGTTAAATATCCATCACTGTCAATTATTCTTGTAGCGGTGCTGCTAATTTTCTATTACATTAGAATGAAAAGCAAAAGTTGCCTCTTGCGGTTTGTTTGCTGAATTTCATTCAAGCTGCGTCCTGCGCATTCTTTCTTGGACATCTTTCAATACGAACCAAGTAATACGGGAGTACTCTGGAGAGTCGTTTCTGGTATTTCAAAGCGACGGTTTATTTGTTTCCAAGTGGAATTAATTTGTCGTTTCTCATATCTGAGATACTAAGATTCAGACATGACGAAGTATAGCGTCTGTTAAGTTTGAAATTACGCAACGCATTGTCGAACTGTATGTACGTCAACTTGAATTCAGTAAAATAGTTACTTTTATTTCATTTCCAGCGCTAGTTTAACTTGTTGTAGGATATAATTCAAGGTATGATTATTAACGACTATCGAGTGGAGTACTCATTAAGAAACGAATTTACTAAGAAATAAGATGGCCCATAGAGTTATTAGTTGAGGCAGTCTCATTAAAAATGAAATGTTCATGGTTCATATTTAATTGGACATTTATCATTATTTCTGAACGAAGCTTTATATAGTTTAGGGAATTATTTATTGATATAAACGATCGTCTGTTAAATAAGAAAGTTAAGTAAATCAAGAAAAGGTCTTAAATTTGAAACATAAATTTCTGTGAATGAAAAATTATTAGCCTCATGACATTTAGATTAGGTATTGAATAACAAAAATTAAACAATTTTGTGATCTTGAAGATAAATAAAATTATTTGGGTGACTATATACCAGTTATATATGGTCTATAAAATTAGCTACACGTGACTCTGATACAACATAAATTTTACAATATATATATGACAATATATATAAATACAATAAAACATACGGACCATGCATGTTTCATTTTATTATGGGCATTACGCAACATTGCCAATAAACTTCGCAAATGTCCTTTTTTATTTCCTTGCATTATACCGCGCATAATGGATTCGATATTTTTGTCGTGGGATACAATTTGTGCAGCAGTTCATTTTCTCGGATATTTTATCACTTCTAAAATGGTTTGTTACGGATAAAGTGCGATGATATTTGAAATCAGTTTTACATCCTTTAGCAATAAGAAAGGAAAAAAAATGCAACGACGGCGTGCATTTTGATTTCAGTATTGAATCAAAAATAAATGTGCACTACAATTAGTTATTTGACCTATCAGTTGCACAGTCTCAGCGATTGTTTTTATATTGTAAACTTTTTCAAGTTTCAAATTTAAAACACGTGTCGTTTCTTGTTGGACACTTTTATTCTATAATTTCTGAACAGATCCCTCACTTATAATTCAACATTGTCTTTCAATTCAGTGAAATGTTATTTCGTTCGAATTTTCAACATCATATCGGTGCCTCTTGCGAAAACTAACACGTTTAAAATTATCTTTGAAGACGAACACGTTTCAAATACATGAATGTAAATATATGCTTAAATGCCCAAAACGCGTTAGTTTTCAATCATAATGTTGAAAGTTCTAATCTTCTTGAAAGGTGTCGATGTAAACCATGTAGATACGATAATAAAATGCAGTGTAATCGACAATGGCTTTATGATTTTGAACCAAATGGAAAAGATAATCTTTTTTTCAATGTGTTTATTATAATAACATTTTATTTATGGAGATTATTTTTTTATGAAAATAATTTTACATACATAAATTTTTGTTTTATTTTCCTATTTTAGAAGTTATAATTGAAAATTTATGATTATAGTAACGAACCCGAGCGTTTTGCATGGTTATTTCTGAGTCCATCAAAATTAATGTCTAAATACATAAATTTGAACTATTACTTCTATGACAATTTAATGTTTGTTCGTTAATTTTAATAGACATCTAAAACGGACCATCATATCTTACACTAAATTTTGTGACACATTCAGTAGTTTATATAGTAAAATATAACTATTTGTGAATATTGCAGAACTTCTATTATCATTTATAGATTTTATTATTGATGATGTGCTATAACTGTTTTGTTTTATATGCTGATTGAATTTATATTACAATTGCATATCGATTATATTTTAGATTAAATATCGTTTGACTTTAGAAATACGTTTATAATATTACTTTTATTAAAGACACAAATTATAGCGTCGAGCGGAATGTTACGTAATATCTGACCGTCTGTTTCCGATATCAGATCTGAGGCAAGTATTACAGAGATTGTCAATATTAATAACCCGTTCGACTACCTTAAAGTCTATCAGTATCGCGCACTTGTTTGCGCAATTGCTGCGGTTTTGATGAATCCTGTCAGTAATGTTTACATCATCGCAAACGCCGTCCAAATTTTTTGACTTCGATGATACTGAAATATCATCGGCTGTCGTACCCTCTTCCTCTATCAATACCAATTTAAACATCAAAAAAGTCTTGGACGTCAGAATAAATTAAGTATGTATTATAAATCAAGATCTCAATGTCTGATTTTTAATCAAATTTGTGACGAATCGGAAAACGAAGTTCAATTGAGGTATTTATTGGGTGCGTCTTTCTTTTCCTTTTTATAATTATTTCGCGAGAAAAATATTTTCGCAGAAATCTCATTTCTATGCAGAATTATTGATAAAAACTCCTCTTACCACTTAGAAAAAAGATTGATTGAAAGAAGTTGAATTCACTTGCAAAAACTCGATAGTTAATTAGATATGATGTGTTTAAATATGATACGTTGTTTGATAAAGTTAATTAATTCATTTGTATTGAATATAATTTGTATAATTGATATTTATTTAATATTATGTAATATTTTATTAGAGTATATTTTTTTTATTACAATTTAATTGTATGTCACTGTTCAACGTCACGAAATATTCGATAACAAATCGAATACGTAGAGCAGTCATGCAAACAGATCGCGCTGAATCGAGTTTGAAAGCCCTTTTTGGATGTATGATATACATCCGAGGAGCATCGCGGATTGAACAACGGCGTGAATTCGAGTACGGAAACCACCGTTCCACATCTCCGATATCGTGAAAAATACGTGTTCTGTAGAGAAAACAAAACATACAACTCGTTAAAATATGTTTCTTCAGGAAAACATATTTTAGTAGTTAGTACTATTAATTAGATATTTGAGTAATTATAAAAGTACTTCCTCTCAATTAATAAACTGATATTAATTTAATTAAATATAAAGTTAGATAGTTTTAAATAAAATTCGAAACAATTTAAAAATGAAATTAGTATCAATAATTAATAAATTAGTAAATTTAGTAATAATAAAATAAATGTTTCATTAATTTAGTAATTTATTAATATTTTAAAATAGATTTGTAACTAAATAAAGTAAATAATGTAACACAAAATAATTATATTGAATTTAACTTATATTTAACTGTATATTTAATATTATATTTTATTATAATTTTTTATACTTTATTTAATTGACAATCACGTTGCATTTATCAATTTCCCGGTGTTATATTTTACATTATATTAAATATAAACCACGTCCAGATATTCAATTACCTTTAAGCAAACGAGTAATTTACATCGAAGTTAGATCTTTGTAATAAGAGAGAATTATCGTATTCTTCTCAAATTACTGAATCAAACACGTTCCCAGTGTCACACATACATTAATACATCAACGCTGTGAGTTCAAATAACCCTTCTAGCGCAGACTTGGCATACCTTATACGTATTCACTTTCTTCTTTAGCGGTCTCTCAAACAGACTGGTTAATAAATTTCTATTAATACGATGTTATTGCGTTGAAATATTATTTTGTTTTCCTGATTATTCCGAAGTTTTATCAATAATCTACACGTTTCTCTGTTATACCGTTAAAGATACAAGTTTTCGATTATGCACGACATTATTTCAAGTGACGTTAGTGATGTGAATGGTGTAACACTTACATGGAAAAATCTATCAGTTTTTGTTCTTGATAAAGGGAACAAGGCGTGCAAATGTTTGATTAATAACGGTACGTACTTAATTTAAGATGGCATAGATCTGAAAAAATTTGTTTAACATTTTTCTTGAATTTTTTTTTTTAGTTAAAGGTGTAGCCATGCCTGGAGACTTAATGGCTATAATCGGTCAAAGGTAATGTTTAAAAATTCTGCAAAAACGAAGGTAAAATCACGCTATAATAAAAATAAATAAATAAATACATACATTTTAAAATTGTTTCTATGATAAATATGTATTTGGCCTGTACGATGCATTTGTTAAGCTTTTGCATCGTTGCATTATAATGACAACTTAGAGTTGTTTAAATATTCAACGTATCATTTTAGTGGAGCTGGTAAAACTTCTTTTTTGTCGACATTGGCGCATAGAAATGAACGTAAGTGATATACGTCAATAAAACTTTACGAGAGTAACTGCGAACCATAAACAATTTTTATGTAAAAATTCACTTTGACTTTTTCGTTATAACCATTTATCAATATCTTGACAATTTATTCAAGAATCAAATATATGCGAAAAAAAGAGTTAATATAAATGTTCATTAACAGCTGGAGTCATCGCGGAGGGTGATATTAGAGTCAACGGAAAATTAATTGATAATGTATATATGAGAAAAAATTGTGCTTATTTATATCAAGAAGACATGTTTTATGGAAATATGACTGTTGGCGAACATATGTGGTTTATGGTATGTGTATTTCTTTACAAACTATTTATCATCAATTATTAATGAGGCTAATTAATGATAATTAGTAATTGTTTTAATTAGATTATTAATTGTCAATTAGGTCATTTATTTTCATATAATAATTAAAAAAGTGTTCTAAATAACCAAGGGATGTTTTTAGGCACGAATGAAGCTCGACGGTTCTTACAAACATTCGCAAATTCAATCCAAAATTGATGCGCTGCTACAGCAGTTGAATTTGTTCGCGAAAAAGGATATAAAAATAGGTGACAGTGGTTTAATAGTATTGTCTGGGGGAGAAAAAAAGCGCTTGTCATTTGCAGCTGAGGTGCGTTATATATCGATTTCCATATCTGATATTGAAAAAAGAAAAGAATCATAAATTAGAATATCTACAGTAAAAAATTTCATTGTATGATTATCAAAACTGTATTAATATCTTTTTATGTAACGTCATTTAAATATCAATATTTTATAGACTTGATAAGAATCAGCTGTCAGATCGGGTTATTGTGAAAATCATGATTATAAATTGGACTTAAAATTTAATATTTTATCCATTTTAGTCAAATCATCTTCAATTATGTATGAGAATACGAATTCTCAGTTGTAATTAACTTTTAAATTTCAGTGTCTAGCAAAGTTTCTAAAATGAATTATATTTTAAAATGACAATGTAATACAAAGTATTTAATAATACGTAAATCATTACTATTTAAAACACAATTTGTATGCTGAAAAGATTAAATATTAAGAGCTATTTAATGATAAGCTGACTTTCCTAAATGCATAGAAAATTGTAAATTTACAGTAATTTTTTATCACGATAATGTGTTTCGCAGTTAATAACGGATCCACAACTTTTGTTTTTGGACGAACCTACGACAAGTCAGGATTCCTTATCCGCTCACGTGCTCATCTCATATTTGGCATCTTTTGTTAAAATAAGACGAACGGTCCTGTGCACGATACACCAGCCGAGTTCTTCGCTTTATACGAAATTCAATAAAATCATGTTCGTCGCCAATGGGCGCATCGCGTTCGCCGGAACAAGGGACGAGGCATTGATCTTTTTCTCAAGGTCATTTACAAAGTCAGATATTCCATCTTGATTTTCAAAGGGGCAAACGTAACGGTAAAAAAAGTGGGTTAAAATGTCGCGAGATAAAATTTCGAAGCAGCCATGTTAATAACACACGCCCAGAGGGACTGAAACGCGGCAGTCGTTTCATTGAATATTTTGTTTGTTCAGTTGATGAACGTACGAACTTTGTGAGCCGAACTTGCAAAAATTTAACAGAATTTCATTTTCATGCCAGAACGTACTTTGATTTCCATTTGCCAAAGTACAATAAAAACGATTGGACTGTTGTGAAAGCAAAATACTTTTTACCGATATTTAATTAGAAATGCTTTTCATTTTGGATACTAATTTTAATTAAAATGCTTCATTTGCCATTTTTAAATGAAATATTTGAATATGCACAAACCAAATTCTGTCTCCTTCCTTAATTTTTACAAATACAGAATTTAATGTCATTTTCAATATTTTTTAATGAGCTTTCATGTATGACAGTACACTTCGTTCTAATATATCCTGCTTTGATGTAGTAAATGAATTTTCGAATCATGATATTAGTTTTGAGATCGTTAGAGGAAACGTCGTGCAAAAAGCTTGACATTTAATCTACGGGTTCGCTAGAACGTTTGAAACGTGTGATAAAAATGTTTGCAAGTACAATTATTAATTTCTATAGTTTCAGGAGATATATCACAAGAAATGGCTGTTTCTTTCGCACTTTTTCATACAATTTTTTACTCGATTGTTTGTAAGCTAGGTTCCTATGTTTTCATAAATTTTATAACTATTTGTTACAGTTTAGGATACAAGTGTCCTATCAATTACAATCCTGCTGATTATTTTGTCTCAGTTCTTGCAATACCACCTAAAAGCGATGGAAGCAAAGAAGAGATAGTTAATCGTATTTGTGATGAATTCTTGCTGAGTGACATGTGCAAAGAAATCGATCAAACTATTCACGCTGAAATGTCTTTCGTTGATTTCCAAAGGGTAATAAGTAATTTTGTCAACACACGCACACACTTGCATAATACGTTTTGTTCTTTATTTTAATTGGAATCATGTTTTAGATTCGCGAACCTTCGTTCAGTCTGACAAAAAAATTGTAAGCAAGTACTTATTTTTAACGTCGGACATTAATTAATGACACAAGTGTACTTATGTAAATGCTCTCCTTTTACAGCGTAGACCCTCGGTGTCATCGCAAATTTATATGGCTTATACACCGTGAATTTCTTCAAGTAATGCGCAAGCCTTCAGTTCAGGTTTTCAAAACTTTACAAAACATAGTAAGTCGGTTTTTAATTATCTATTATATTATATTGCTGATAATCATAAAATAATTACAGTTTTTTTTATACTCTTAGAGTAAATGGATATGAAAAATATTGTGTAAATATTTTGCGATAATTTTGTTATTTCAATTACTTCGTTATTTTTCATTTATTTATCAATCAATTTTATTAATTAAGGAATGTTAGGCATTTAATAAAAAATAAGATCAACCATGATTGCGAAACATTTGCTATCATCTCTTAATCTTAAAAATCTCAATATTTTATCTCATCTTTTTATTAAATTAGTTATTCCCATATTAGTTTTTCATAATTTCATTCGAACCACATTAAAGTAACCTATTACAAGTGTAATAAATCGACGGCAAAGTTTCTGTTCCGCTTTATTTCGACGTCTACTTGAAATCAATCTTCCATGCTGTTTTATTTTAAGCAACTAATCTTGACGTCTAACGTAGTTAATGTCAGCTATTACCGTCTAGATCATCAAATTAACAATTCGTTTTTGTCGGTATGCGTATATTTACCGTGTACTTTTATTCCAGTGTTTAGCCCTCGTAATTGGATTATGCTTCGCGGGAACGATTCATCTTGACCAATTGGGTATTCAGGCGGTTCAAGGTGTGATATTTATCATGGTAGCGGAAAATACATTTTCTCCGATGTACGCCACGCTGGCTCTATTCCCGCAAGATTTTCCATTATTTATACGCGAATATCAAGCCGGAATGTACAACACATACTCTTACTACTTATCACGAATAATATCGTTGGTAAGAATGCAATATACATTCTATTAAAATATTTATTATTGAAAATGTTGCCTTGCATAATGTGAATAAGTTGAGTATGCTTATTATATCAACTCCGAAATGCACTGAATAATAAAAGACATTTCTCTTTGTATGACTTAATCTTCGTCTGCAATGTGCCCTAGAAATAAACGAGCAACCTTACGTAAAAATAGAATTGTATTTTCACAATTGTAAAAATTGCTCAGCGAATTACAAGTATTTTCACATTCAACGAAATTCAACCATGTCTGTCTATTCAAATTTAATTTAATCAACTTCTTTCAAGCAAATCTTCGGTAAACTTACATTGGATTTCGTAACGTTTTTAATCATGTATTGTGAATGTAAAAAATTAATAATTTTTGTGTAACTTGTTTTAGATACCTGGTCTGATACTGGAACCAGTGATATTTACATCTTTGGTTTATTTTCTGGCAGGATTGCGATTGACGATGGAGGCGTATTTGTACACGTTATTAGTTATCATTCTTACAATAAACGTGTCTACGGCGTGCGGTAACTTTTAACACTTTAATTTCACTACAAGCCATAATAATTCTTGAATTTTAAAAAATTTCAGAAATACACAAATTATTGAAATAATTTATATTGTTTAAAATAAATGTATATCATACATATTATTTATTATAGGCTGCTTTTTTTCCGCTACATTTGAAAGTGTACCTTTTGCCATGGCATATCTCGTGCCGTTTGATTACGTCCTTATGATGACCATGGGATCGTTTGCGAAAGTCGGGTACAAATATTTTTATTTCACCTGATTTAACTCAAACCACTTTTTTTAATACTTTTAGGCCATTAATTTTTACCGTGCCCCACTTAAAACTCATCCCTTGTCAACATTCTTTACGACTAGATAAGATTTCTTGATAGTTATTCAAATTTACCACTTTTTCCACTGCAGTTCTTTGCCGTTTTACGTTCAATGGATTAAGTATATCTCGTGGCTGCATCAGTCGACGGAAGCTCTAACCATTATTCAATGGAGAAATGTCTACAATATTTGTAAGTAAAATCATTACGAATTTGCAGCAATTAAAAGTTTAATTATTTTAAATTATTAAACATTCATTAAATGTTTAATGAATTTTCAATGACTGATTTCTTGCAATTCATTATAATTAGAAATTCTAAAAGTTATTTGTAAAATGGGCCTGTTTTATGCATTGTTAGTAGTATGTCTCAATAACAGATCACACATTGAATTTTGCGATTTTGTGTCGCGGGATTGTTTAAATAATAAATACTATTACACAAGTCTTGTTCAAAAAAAGGTTTCTGAAATTTTATTTGTATATACCAATGCATTTAAATTATTTATAACTTGATTGTTATTTATTATAGCATGCAGCGTGACAAATCAGGAATTGCCGTGTCTATCTACAGGCACTGAAGTGCTTAATCAACGTGATTTCTACGAAGAACACTTTTGGATGGACATAGAATTAATGTTAATGATGTACATATTGTTTCATTTTCTCGGTTTTTTGTGCTTGTGGCGAAAATGTAACTCAAAACAGAAAGATAAGATTACCTAAAAATCAGTTTGATTTCTTTTCACTGCAACAAGAAGTATTATGAAAATTTCTTGTTTAAAGACATGCCGTACATCTTACTTTTCTTCGAAGAGGATTTCATTGTAAAACATTTTTTGTTGAAAAAAGGAACTTCTTGTTGCAGTAATTATATTTTATTGACATGCCACTGTCAGCCGGTAAAATGAATCTTAAGTATACTCTGTCGCAATTTTATTAAATTTTAAGAAATTGTTAATATTATATAAAAATATAAAGTTTTCATAAGAAAGCAAAATAAAGAAAAATTCTTTTCCAACTTTTGAATAGTGATTTATAAAAAAAATTGGAAAATTAGATAACCACGGAAGTGTTCAAGACTGGCGGATGGTAAGAAGATTTGAAAGGATGTCGAAAATGCCGATGCGAAATTGAAACACGTTCCTTTTTACTGCAAATGACATTTACATATCGGCCAAATTTAATTAATTTACCAAAACTATTTAGTTGAATGAACAAAACAATGCTTAAAATAAAAAAAATGTACATCAATCCAACACAACATTTTACACCGATCACACTGCCATCTAACATAAACAATCCCCCACCCCCATCACAAATTATTGATCAGTCTTAACGATAACGCCCAATTCTGTAAAACCGACAGCAGTCGAGCTTTCGCGGAAGCGGCGACGGTCTCTAGCATCGGCCAGCCGTCGATAAAAGCAGCCGGCAGTAAGATGTCGCGTGCATTCAATCCGGAGCGGCGATTGTAGCGCGGCCGAGTCGATGGTCCAGATTCAAAACTACAGCACGGACAGGTGCCAGTTGATTTCGGTCGGTGCGCGGGTGAGCGTCGACGAGCTTTTTCCGAGCGACAGCGAGCCAAAAAGAAGGGGGGCATCGACTGAGAGAAATTAAAAAAGGAAGGAATTAAGAGAGACGGTGGAGGGGGAGAAGGGAAGATAACGAGAAGTCGAGGACCCGGGACATGGAAGCGGAGCGGAAAGCTCGGGGGCAAAGCTCGACTCGGCTCGCCGGGGCTTCACATGGCCGGTTCGCGACGCTCGCGGCGCGCGATCGCCGGCGGCGCTCGCGCTGAGATGCCAGCGGGACGCGGCCCCGCGGCCCAGTCGATCGCCGAGCGCCCATCCACGCGATAACGATCACGGAATGCTCGGCCGATCGCCGGACCTCGCGCCCGAGGGGGCCGCCCCATTCTAGCGCCGCGACTCGCCGCTTTCGGGGCCCCCTCCCCGCGTGCGACGACCAACTACACGGTGTTCACGTCGCTCGTTCGTTCTTTCTGTTTCGCGCTCGGACACTGTTCTCCGTTGACTATCGCCGCGTTCGAATTCGAAGGTTCGATTTCATTATCTTTAGACCCCTGTTTTAAATGTGAGTGACGTTGCCAAGGCTTTTGTTTTTTTTTTTTTTTTTCGTAGTAAATTTGACAGAGATTGTAGTGTATTTCGCTACAGTTGGAGTAAAATTTATTCGAGGTTCATGTGAATTTTACTGCAGCTTTTTAAAATGAAATTCAGTTAGCCAAAAAAGAATTTCATTTTGCAAAACTTTTTTGCAAGTAGTAAAGTAGTGAAATTTACAGGAATTGTAGTAAAATACACAGTTTTACTACGTTATTTTGGTGTAGAAAATTGTATGAATTAAAATGTTGTTTCTCACTTTTCTTGCAGAATTTTCATACGAAAATCAGATTGAAATGCGAAATATAGTTACAGCAAAAGTTTTGTGTTGATTTCGCAGTGTTTTGCGAGTGATGAGGAAAATAATAATGAACGTTGCTCAAAATGTTTCTAAATTCGACACCGTTGGTAGAAAGAAATAGTGGAAACTTTTTGCACGTGTTTTTAAAGAGCTTTTTCCTTTGATTTTAAGTTACAATAACAGTCACTCGCTCTTGATCCCTTAAATTTTTTTCGTGGTTTTTTGTTTTCGAACTTCTGGCGATTGTTTTTATCAAATTTTTGTTACGAGCTGTGCTTGTGGTTCAAGTTTAGTAACGTTTTGTTTTAGCTTTGCAAGAAAGATGAAAAGTTTGTTGCTTTTTTTTAGAGGAGACATGGTGATTAGTGAAGTAAAGTATAATTTTAACGATCGATGATTTTTTTTCAAATAATTTGGAGTAAGTTTGTTGGTTTCTTTTATGTTATATATACTTATGTTTAATTAGCGATTGTAATTTTTTTTTTTTTTTTTTTTTTTTTTTTTTTGTCCCAAAAACCACTTTTTATGAGGATTCAGCAGAGTACTTTGTCGAAGACTACACGGAGAATCCAATACATGTCTGAGTCATGTACAGCCAAAAAATGTTGTCATACAATGTCTCAGCCTATTAAGCGCATGGCTGAAATGTTTTTATATATGGGTCAGCCACGTGTAAACACATCTGTGTACAAACCTCGTAATGCATGAGTCCAAAAGATATGTTTTAGTAGTTTCTGGCATACCCTTTCATTATTGTATGAATTTTAGAAATTTTACTGTATGGGTAGTGTTCCCGCGTGGAAAAATATTTTGCCAGCTGGCTGGCATTAGTCTTGCAAAAGTCTGCCATTTGTATGTGAGCCAGACCTATGCCAGACGAATGTCATCCTCGCTAGACTTCCGAAGTTTGGCAGTGGTATGGCATGTGTCCGGCATGAGTCTGGCTCACGTACAAATGCCGGACTTTTGCCAGATTAATGCCAGACAGCTGGCAACAATTTTTTCCACCGGAAATCTCCAAAAATGTTCTACCTTATTGAAGATTTCATTCAAAATATCGTTATAATAGGTGGGACAATTTCTTACCCATTACATATAATCGCGTCTTCCTAATCTATATAACCCGCACGAAAAAATTACAAGTCTGAATAACAAGCTCGAGCCAGCCTCTTGCCAGATATATGCCATGTCGTTGCCAGAAACAATAATCTGGCAACAGTATGGCATATGTCCGGCAAAAGGCTGGCTCGCGCTTGTGATCCAGAGTTGATACCAGACTGATGCCAAACTTATGCCAAACTAATGGCAGACTTGTTTTTTCACCCGGGAAGAAATTTCAATATACCTTTTTTAGGGTAAAGGGTTTTTGGTTATGTTCCAAATAGAAATAGAAATAGTTACTTTTCTTAAATAATAAACAAAGAATCTTATAATTTCTAAGTAATATTACTGATGAAGTGTCAAATTTTATTTGTTTATAGTAAATATAAAGATAGTATATTAATCTATTTTCACATTCAGTCACGAGTTCTAAAAAAATAAGTAAACTGTATCAAAACTTTTTCGTGTATATAGCGTTTTCCATACACATGTAACAAAAATGTTGCTTAACATTTGGGCGCGAACTACCTTATTTGAAAATGAAATAGTTTATTATTATTTAGTTTATTTTTCATTAATAATGTTATTGTTTATTATTATTTTACATTATTTTTTATACGAAGTTAAATATATTGTTTTAATAATCAAATAATTCTAAAAATTTTACAAACTGCATTATTTCTGGATCTTGTTCGTTCAGATTTCAGAAAAAGTAGAGGGGAATTTTTGTTAACTATGTTGTATTTCAATCCTCTGTTCTCGTCGTGTCCCAAGGTGATCTTACTTTACGTTCTGGATTTCTCGATAAGACATTCTTGCCATTTCACGTGTGAGTGTAAAAAGCTACTGACTTGTCTTACGCTTGCGTTGTTACTTACGAAAACATTCGAGTCGACAGACTTGTTCGGCTGGCAAAAACAAGCCTAGGACTCGTGTCAATCGTAAAATACTATTGTAACGACATGCATATTCAGATGTAGACTATAAGACGGTATTGTTAGCGATAGTGATTTGTTTCTTCTTCGCACATTTAATCGAAACAAATGTTTTCACACTATAAGATTACTTATGTAAAGAAACATTACAATTTATCAAACGATGAGATGTAATACTTTAAAAATATAAAAATCATTTACTGCTCATTGAATTTATTACATCAGAACAGTTGTGAATTTGAAAGGGTTTGATAAACTGGAGTTAAAATTAATTAATTTCACCTGGAATTTAATTATATATCTCACCAAATAATTCAATTAATTTATTTCAGAAGAAAATTATTATGCACTAGCGTGTAAAAATTTTCGGTCAATGCAGTTACTTCACATTAAGTTATTATCACATTAAAATTAGTGTTACTTTGCAAATAACAACTTGAATAAATAGAAAATTTTTTGATTTATACTTTAATATTTCTTCTACAAAATACAGTATAAAAATCTGATTTTCCTTGTCCCCCATCTATATTTCATGCCACTGACTTCAGTGAATATTGTAAATTATCAAACTTTGACAATCTGTGCTGACTAAAAATTGAATTTTTCTCAGAGATAAAAATATTCTTGATTAAAAGTTTAATTTTTCACTATCATCATTTCAAATAAATATTCATTTTGTAATACATAGACTGTCCAAGTTTTTATACACTATAATATACAAAAACCACCGCAGTAAACGGGATAAAAATTATATGGGGATGATGATAGAAGCCAGTTTTTATGAAGTGTTTTGAGAAGGAAGTTTGACAGTGTAGTTCGATACAATTTTTAATTTATTCTAGTTATTTGCACAAAGTTGTGTTAATTTGAATCCGGATACAATTTTACGTGATTTATGCGGGATTAATGACATCGACCAAAGATTTTTGCACGCTAGTGTATATAAGACACATGAAGTGATAAAAAAATATGTTTGATCAAATATTGTGATAAAATTTACTTATATGAATCTTGCAAAAGAATCCATACTTCGAAAGTACTAGCAAAAAAATCCGTATTTCTATGAATATTATATTACTAAAGATGTTTAATAAAATTTCGTACACTTTTCATTGTATATGATGAACTTTTGTAATCTGTAGCAAATAACGTGATTTACTTGGTCTTTTAGTATATCATTAGTTTAACTGAATCTATAAATTTAGTGGAGTAATATTTCGACTCTGAATTTAACGTTCAAATAACACAAGCCATTGAACTTCAATAGTCACAAAATGTCTACAGTAAGGACGAGATTTCATAACCGTAATAACATAATTTCTTGCATTCGACGTTGTTCTTTACTTAATTCTATACGCTTATTAAATGCTCAATGACTTGAATATTATTAGTTCAAATAAGCCATGGAAATAAATGTTTACATTATAATAATGCTTGAATCAAATTTTTTTAATATTTTAGTAACTTAACACATTTAACCAATGAAATGTATTTAAATTAGTATAAAAAGTCATCATTTTTATGTAAAATAAAAAAATATTAGCTCTCCCACAACTAACCTTGATTACTTCAGATTTTAATAAAATTTCGATTGAACAAGCCATAAATTCTTGGGCTTGCAATCTAACTTATATAAAATAGAAGACCTCCTTAATTAAATATTCATAGCTATACGTAAAAGTAATTTTACTTTACAATTATCTACAAAATTTGCATGATGAACACCATAATCGTTGATTTACATTCAAGTAAGTATAATTAAATATCGTGTATTTTTAGTTAAACGCAATTACTTCAGGGATCGTTAAATATAATATCAACAAAAATTTTTAATAAGATATATAAGTTTAAAATTAGAAAAGAAAACCTTGAGCAAGTATTTTCAATATTGTAGTATATTTTGATTATGCTGTCTTTAATTAACATATACGGAATAGTAAGAAAATATCGGAACTGTTACATATGGAGAGCAATGTACATCGAATTTATCAAAACTTATTTTTTCCTCATAAAATAGTATGCCTACATTTGTATAAAAGAGGGAACAATATTCTTTCTTAAATTCAGTTTCTTCTACTGAAAAGATAATTAATCGAGCTATCTCGAATAGTCAGTTTGAATATAATCGGAAATGTTTTGCAGTTAGACAAGAAATTAAATACCTAAGTAATCACTGTGAGAAATGTATACAGTCAGAAGTGGGCGAAGAAATTTGTAAAACAAAAACAAGCAATTGTAAACATTAAAGTTAACACAAGTTAATAGAAAATATTGAGTACGTGGCTTATTCTTTGTCTTCATCCATTTTCAATCTTTATAATTAATAAATTATAAATAATAAATAAATATATATATATATAATAAATAAATATTATATTATAATAAATTATAATAATAAATATATATATATATATATAAATATTTATTTATTATATCTAATATATATAATAAATAAATATATATATTATTATTTATAATAAATTATAAATAATATCGACTATCTGGATAATCAATTTAATTATCTGATAATAACTATCTAGATTGACAATCTGGATTATATTTTTGGATATTTATATCTATTAGTATATGTTTGAAGTACATATCTTTACATGAATTTTAATCTTCAACTTAATGTATAATTCCAAATGTCTTCGACTATTTCAAAACCAAATGAACAATTTTGAACAAATTTGTAAATGTTGCTCCTTATTTATAATTCTAAATGTCTTCGACTGTTTCAAGACCAAATGAACAATTTTGAACAAATTTGTAAATGCTGCTCCTTATTTATTGTCCATGCGTCGGTCTCTTAGGTAATTTAGTTGTTTACGAGTTCTCGTAATTTGACATATATTAAGTGCGTCAGACTGTAAACATTAACCTGTAAGATTTCATTCGATAATTATAAAGAATTCACCGATTAACCGAAATCCTTTTTTAACAACAAACTATCCCACACAATGAAACTTCTCTTTAGGTTCGCAACATTCTATTGTCTGCGCTAGAAGGTATTATGCTACTCGCTCGAATACTCGCCAAGCGGTGAGGTGTTGAACCTTAATCGTAAATGTCGGGATGTTCAGATAGCTGCGATCTATACCGCTGTCAGTGAATTAAAACTCGCACCAGTGATTGCGTGTCGCGCGCAATAAACGTTCCGCAATACGTCGAAATCATCTGTCATTTTTATACTTGTTCTTTTCGCTTTTCGACGCATTCCTGGTTATTTTTTTCACGCGTCACCAAAATTTTGACGACAGTAACACAATATTCCAAATCGCTGTTCGAGTGCGTTACTTCCACGCGGTCAGCACTCTCAATCTCATCAATATTCGCCGAAAATATAATACATGTGGAATCATTGCTCACAGAATTTTTCACAGAGCAATGGTTTACAATATTGGTGCGTCCGTTATCTGAGTAAAAACGAATGTGACGGGCTTCGTGAAAAAAAACATGCCTCAAGCAAAGAAGTATTGACCAACGGCACGTAGCGGAATTCCACTCAGCAATGAGACGTATACGTTTCTTTATATCCACGTTTTACCACTGAAAATGTCGCATTTACGCCATTGCTAATGCCTTTGTATTCAAACGCATATTTCGTCTGCCTTGTAGTAATAGCAATATTAGTACGTGAAATGATCCTGAAAGTCTAAATGCTACAAAGTGTATGCAAGAAAATAAAATTTTACAAATTATTATTATTTCGATACAAATTACAGAACAGACAAAATAGATGGAAAAACCAATGATTTTTACCGATTTCTTTCGTGAATATTATTGATTTTTATGTTTTTATGTTTGAGTTAGTATGATTTCATATTTATTTTAGAAACGTTATTCGAAATAACAATAATAATTGAAGAAACTTCTTCATGTACGTATTCTTAGTATATTTCCAATTCAAGAAATACTTTTGACAATAAAAAGATATTTGCAGTTTTTAATAAACTTTCAACTTGTTCACCTGAATATCATTACTTTTAATTTAACTTTGATACTCGTTTCAGAAATGACATTTTCTTATAATTGTAAAAAAAAATTTTTGCAAAATTCTATTTAAAATTTTAAAGACAAGTAATTTCTCCTCAAGAAATACGCTTTTTTGGTATATAATTCCCGCTTTTAGTATTCTCAGTACAAAATATTCTGTTAGAAACTGAGACTTAATGTTTAAATATTAGTTTTATGAGTTTTGAAAATATTATATAAATATTACAAGATTATGCTATTTAGCAAGTGAAAAAGAATAAATTTAGTCAGACACTGCAGTAAGAGAACAAAATAGTGAACTCGTGCAATCTACACTTTCTATAGTAAATTTTTTTAAGTAATAGGATGC
>JABFOV010000555.1:6970-36235 GCA_022817685.1 Aradophagus sp. ZL-2020 | reverse complement strand
CTAAGCGGAAGCGTGTCGGGGATCGGAAGTTGGTAAGAACAACAATAAAACTATTTAATAACATCACTACAAAAACCAAAAAAAATACAACACAGCCCACAACATAAAACAAAAAAAATTATAAAAAAAAACCAAATTTCCCCTACCAAATTATTCTCTAACAACCAATACTTCGAAAAAAATACACACAACATACAAAACTATTATTTTATCCAAAAAAAAAAAAAAAAAAAAAAAAAAAAAAAAAAAAACTCAAACGAGATCTTGCGATGGCCAAATACGAAGTACTCGAAACGATAGCCAGACGATGAAAAAGAGGAACGGCTTAATTGCGATAATCGCTTACGAGCGATTACCGCGCGGCGGTTTCCAAGAAAGGAATGCACTTGGAAGACACCGTCGGCTGGAAAAAAAAGTTGCGTAATAAGGGGAAGGACCCGACGTATCAAGTTGCATGATTTATCTCGGATAATAAAATTTTCGACGTTGCCGGTTTCTTTCCTTTCTTTTTTTTAATTCCCGCTGAAAAATGGCCGGCCGTTCGACGGGAGCTTCTGCGGCAATATGAGGCAGCGCATGCTTTATTTCGCCGTAAGTCACTTTTTTCGTCTTTTCCCGCCAAAGTCCCGCGCGTGCAACGGATCGAATGATTAAGCGGCACGCCTACGCGGAGCTTTGCGGAACGGATCGTTGAGCGACGGCCCGGCTGAGTTATAGGTGAGAGACGTTGCCAAGTTGAAATCGGAAGGAAGGTCCGTGGTCGAAGCCCGAGCTTTTTGTCTACTTAGACGATTGGACTGAGACGGATAGCGTGCATTTAACGGCGGACAGGACTTATCCAGGAGCCTCTTGGCCAGACAGCGGAGTGCGGCTATTTCGGCGACGACCCTGCTCAGCCCGGAGGGCGTTTGTTCGCCAAATTAGCAACGCTCCTTTCTCTTTTCCAACGAACCCGCGATTCTTCGGCCAGCTTGCATCAGCTGCTTATATAAAGGGATTTTTAGCATCGCGAATGTTTAATGGCGACCGACCAATCAAGGTCGGCTTCACTTTCGTCGGGCGCGATTCAATTGTAGGATCGTGGTTTTGTAATAAATGGAGCGAGGGCGACGAAAAAAAGTACAGGGGGAATTTATATGATTGCTTTTTTTAATAATGTTGCAACGAATCCATATTAATAATACTAGAAACAAACGAAAGTATAGAATCAAAAAATTGTTGTACAAAGTATGATGGAGAAAGTAATTTATTTTGAACCAAACTTAGATTTATATTGACAAAAATTTTCTTCGTACGAATTTTCATCAATGTATTTTACAATAGTAAATTTTTTTATTACCTTTTTTGGGTATAAATTTAACTTTGTACATCCAATCAACTGGAAATGTTCTTTGTTCAATGAATTTCTTTTGTATTTCACTTTCACTTTCATAAACTCTGTCTACTGATTTTATCTAGTCGTCGATCATGTATTATTTATACCGCGATTATTTATATTGTGACTTGGGATTATACAATACAACTTTATTATTCTTTTGTTTCAGAATTCAGTGCCAAGTTCAAGGATTTGGCGAGGCGTCGTTAGTTGGAGCAGTTGAACGCTTTTTCGCTCCGTCTACGAGATTATCCTGCGAGTTTAGAGGAAAACAGAAATGGCAGGATCGATCATAGCGTATTGTCACTCGGTCGCTGAACCTGAGAGCATCGGTCATCGCGACGTTCCTCGGTTCGCGCACTTGTCTCGCGAACGATTGCCTTATTTGGAATATCTTGCTGCTTTTAGCCGCGGGCTCTCCTACTTGCGGCGACGAGAAGAAGCGAGGCTACGTGTAAGAAGGTACATTTACAAGCGCACGCTGGCTTAACGTGGCAAGAAAAGCCAAGAATTTCACCTAAGGTCACTTATTTCAAACTTTACGAATCTTGTTGATAGTTTGAATCAGAGGCACTCGCCAAATAATAAACTAAAAAAAACATTACATACTTTGAAGAAAAGTAAAAAATTATTAGTTTATATGTAAATTATTCTTAAAATAAAAGGATTTCACTTATTAAAAAAATAGTCTATTTATAAAAATGACATTATGATAAATGAATATGGTAATTAATTTACTATAATATTTATTTATTGAAGAATGCATAAATTGCCATACTTTGTTCAAAACCTGAATCGAAAAAGAGTATCATGAGACCGTTGAACAAAGTCGCCGTACAATCTTATTTGAAGTCTAACCGATAATTAAATACAAAGTCATTCATAGCGACGGTAACTAATTCTATTGTGTTTTGACAGGAAAAAGTTGATGAATGTAAATCATTTCATTCACAAGACTGCATCGAGGAAAAGTTGACCAGCAACGTTGCCGCTGAACATTATTTAACGGATGAAAAGGTCGTTTCGACGGAGGCGTTTTCGTCGGTGCTTTCCTGAGTTGAGGAATGCTGCGAGAATGACCGGTAAAATCGTTGACTTCTTATTGACAAGCGGATCCTCTTTTTTTTTTTTTTTTTTTTCTTAACAACAAGTAACTCCCTTCAATGGTTTCCCAGACGTCGCAGGAGGTGGTCCGCATGATTCGTCCGGTTCGAGCGCATCTCTGTGAAACGCCGAGAGCATGCTGAACCGATATTTCTCCGTGAGTAGAAACACGTATATATACATTTACACAAGTACACCTTGAACCACAGGCTGTCGGTTTCGAATTGATGCGTTCGTTTGAGGAATGAGCATTGCACCCTTTTAAAGACATACAAAGATGTACATAGGTATGAAAACGCCTTTGCTTTTTTGTACCTATGCACCCTAGCCAAAGAATGCAGATTCGAATTCACACGCGTTTTATTCCGGATAATTCTTTTCCATTCAATCTGCAAAGTGCGTATTTAATGGTCATTCAATCGGTTGAAAAAAACTGTTATCTATTTTTAGATATCATTTTCTACATCCAGTGAAGGGGTCGAAAATATTTATGAACGATTAATTTTTGTTTTTAAAAATGTTCCTATGTAATGTTATTTTAACGAGCTTCCCACTTTAATATTCCCACTGTTTCATTAATATTTACAATATAAGAAATTAAAGTTACTGACTGGTAACAATAAATTTTTACATTGTAATTGTTGAATCTATCAAATATCAAAATTATTTGACAATTTTTTCATCCACGAATACTTTACATGTTAAATTAATTTGAAAGGTCACATATATGTTTTACATTTTATATGAGAATGCAATTGAAGTGTAGGTCTTCGATAAATATTTCACTTGACACTTTAATATTATATTGACACAAAGTTATTGGAACGACGCAGGTGCCGGTCTATGACGCGCGTCATGTTTTATATTCGAGAAAGAAAAAAAATATAACGCGTTACAGAGTTACTTTTGACGAAATACATTTTTATCGATATACGTTTATACCGTACTTAACACAGTTGACAAATATTCGACTAAATTTTTTAATAAATATTGATTTTAATTTTATTCTATTTGTGATGAAATTTAAAAAATGTTGAAACAGCAAAAAATAAAGTAAAAAGTCGTAAATTTACCCATGTAGATGTCATACGAATAAGATTTTATAAATCAATTTTTTAACACACGCTGTTGAAAATTGTACAAATATAAAATCTAATGTAAGTTAACAAAATGTGACTTTGGCAATGTTCCTTAACAATTACAAATAAAAAGTGTATTAATGTTATAAATTAAATTTTCTTTTTCAAATGTTCTTGCACATGTAAGAGTACGAAATATTTTAAGGACTCACAAGCCAATGTAACACAATATAATTAATGACCGATGTTTGCGGAGCCATTTATTCGATCGCGTTTCAATTTGTTTTGCAAAAAATTGGCAGCCTCCTTTTCTCCGTCCCTCTTTCCAATTCGGGCCCACTGCATAGCGGATTTTGCATACTGCCATTCAAGGCAGCTGACCGCTCTTCATTTTGCGAGGCCGCACTTATGTTGTCTGCGCCATTTCAATTCTTTTCCTTTTTATCCCGTCCTACCCCCCTTCGCTTCCCTATATTTTCGTGGGGATCAGATTAAAAGGTGTACAGAAAGATAAAACCGGACGGCAGATGCGTTTGCACTGCAATCTGCGTGATTTTTGCTTGTTTATTTATTTAACGATTCTGCACTACGAATGGACACTTTAAATTCAATTCAGGCAATCTCGGGAATGAAAACGAGATTCGAAAGAGAAACGGAAAACGAGAAATAATCGGTTTATAGTTTATTATTAAAGGAGAAAAAGCTTCGAAAACAAATATGTCTCGATAACGATATTATACCACTAATTTATATTATGCGAACTGTAAATGTGAACACCTACATTAATTTGTATTCACGATCGATAAAAAGTACTACTTAAATTGTAAAAGTGGTAAATGCCCGACATTCATTACACGTGCAAAGTCTTACAAAATTAAATAATCTTTTTTTATCTTTAGAACATTTTCTTGTACAATTTTTCTTCGTGCAAATCTTATCAAAACATCGAAACGTTTCGCCCCTTTTTATTTCATTTAATGAAATTCAATTTCCTTATTCATTTGGAACTGCCGCGCGGCAGCCGTTCGATCAGAGTGTCCATGTTTCAAAATTAACGGATCGCTCGTTCGAGTCAAAAGCGGAGGAACGGAAAAAGGGAGGGCAAAAAGGAGCGCGAAAAAAGTGCAAACGAAACACGTTTGAAGCGTTTTCTTCTTCACGTAACAACGTGGATTGTCAAATAATAAAAGGGGCTGGCGCTGTTTGCGTTCGGAGCATAATGCGCGAACACACAAATGACACACTGCGAGGCCATATATGGCGGCACTCATATCACAAGAGGCCTGGCTTTTAGACTTATGCTTTTCGAGACCCCGTGGCAGTTACGTTTCACGTTGCGCAATGTTTTTATGCTCGAGGGGAACGCAGGTATGGTAATCTCGTTCCACGCAAAGAAGTGCCGCCGAATCTAATTCATATTGCTTTCTTTTGCCGCTTGTGTTTATTGCCATTGATTTTTGCCTACCAACGATTTTATGCCCCACTCGATTTCCTCGAAACGCCATTGATACCATTCGATGGCGATTATCCCGACATTATAACGTAGTTATGTTTCAGTTTTACTTCATGTTAAATAGGGTTTCTGTCGGGAGATATCATCGTTAAGCAACTGATTTCATTTTAAAAGCAACTTTTTTCGATATTGAATTATACTAGTTGATTCACGATTAGAGGGAGTGTCTAACCTTTTTTTTTCTTTACATTAATAAATCCGAGATTAAGAACATTTTTAAGAAGTAAAACGCTTTTAATTCTTTTTTTGTATTTTCAGAAAAACGATATTAAGGGAGAAATGTAACAAAAGAATGACGAATGAGGTGTTTTTAGCTCAAGAACAATGTATGAAGAAAAACATTTTGTATTGTTTTTTCGGCTAAGCATTACATTTTTCTTTTCAGAAATTTTTCTTCGGAAAGATAATTAATAGCGTTAGACTGTTAAAATATTCAAAGAATCTCGACTTCTACTGATTGCGAGCGTTATTAAACGTGAAACGTGTTTTGATTGCGCGATGAGGAAGCATTTACTGATCCACACGTTCGCTGGCCTGCGATCTTATTAAAGAGGCGAACGATAAGAAGATTAAAATTAAGAGCGCCTGCGAGCTGCAAGTCTTTCGTAACTTAATTCTCACGGTAAAGCGCCTGGCACAGATACCGGGCACCTTTCGCAGTTTGGACGATTTGTCATAGCCGGCGCTTTTCGAGCGCCGCTCAGTGGAATTTTTTTTCCTTTTTATTTTTTTTTTTTTTATGATCCCGCGACGAGCTGACTTCGATGAAAAATAAGCTTTTCTCGTATAAAACGTTGCCATTTGTCGAATCATTGTGTGTAAATGTCACTTTTTAATGGCGCTTACAGGCCTATGTCAAGGAGGTGTAATGTTACGGAGTCACGATTCACGTCAGGCTGTTGTGAGTTAGATGAAAAAAAAAAAAGAATTCCTTTTCCAGACGAGGGAAAGTAATTTCAAGCGTGCCACGAAGTCGTTTGTTTAAGATAGTATATTGATAATTGCAAATTGGAATTGAATTAAGAAGTTGATTAATGTATCGTAACGAGTGAGAATATTGTTACGAGTTTCTAATCCTAATTAATTGTTTCACTTTAGACAAATTGTTAATGAGATAATTTCTTATGCTTAGAATTATATATCTTTTAGATTTACTATTTTCTTATGGATTAGCAAAGATGTTTCAGACAACAGTTTGATTAAATGATTAAATAGAAGAAAGAAAATTTGTAAGTTGAAAAGGTGTTGATTTATGAATTTAAATACAAGTTAATTAAGTCGTTTCATGAATTTGATAGTAGGTTTATCTTGAACTTCGCTAAAGAATTTTGGAGCATGCTGATATACATTTCTCTTTGGGTACTTTACTAAGATTAATAATTGTTTTAAAATTCTCGGCGATGATTACATAAATCTTAAAGAAATACTTGAAGAAGAGAGTAAAACATCACATTTTTAAATTTCTTTCTGAATGCACAAATAATTATTCACGGTTTAATTCATACAACGATATTTCTCCGAACAAATACAATTACTTGCAAACTTAAATCTTTGATATTTTAATTCATTTTTAATCAGCCTAATCAAACGATTCTCAAAACAACTTGAACAACCCTTAAAATCGTTCAAACCACGTTTGCGTAGGTTCTTTGGAAAAGGAAAAAAAAAACGAAAGTGAAAAACGGTCGGCGCGGTCTTTATTAGCCGCTTTTCTTCAGCGCCGGTCCTTTTCCCGGCGTCGCACGACCGGCTCGTGGAATTCTCGGACAAAAAGTCCAGCCGTGACGAGTGACGAGCAGCCGTCCGGTCCGCGGCGCTGCGATCGGCCTCGCCGCAGCCAACCAGTTTCCGAGAAATTTTGCGCAAGCTAAACAAAACAAAACGAGGCGGGAAAAAATGGTGGCTCGATTATCTCGACGCGCACACGGCCGTCCTTTTTACCCGTCGCGGTCGCCTTCGCTCGCTCGAAACCTTATCCCTCGAACTACTACGTGGCACTGTTCCGGGAATTCGTCTGCACGGAAAAATCGGCGCGGTATTACACGCGAGTCCAATTCGAGCATTATTTCAGCCGGCTTTTTGCGCGGCGTTCGATTTCGAATCCCCCCCTCCGCCCCCAATCCCCCCTGGTCCACCGTGTCGAGATAATGCGCTTTCTTGAACGTGTTCGACACGCGATCCGAGATTTAAGGGATGCGCGCCAAAACTCGGCCCTCGATTTGCGACCCAGTTGGGCCTCGCTCGGATAGCTTGCATGTCTGGAAAAGGAAACAATGAAATTGTCTTGAGCACTCGCTATCTGATGTCCTTAGTCTTAACCCCGTGCAATGTCGGGCGATTTTCGAAGTTTAGTAAGACTATAGGTACGTTGGGTCGTTTGAAGTTGATTAAAAGATTTTTGTGTGGAGGAATATTTTTATACGATGTAAATATATTAGAAAAATTGGTTCATAGTTTAGATATGTGAAAATATAGTCTTTTGATGGTATTTAGTTATATATATGAAAAAAAATTCCAATTGAATTCAAGTACATGCAATTAATAATAAATTGTTTAATAGTAAGGTTTCAATTTATAAACAAATTAGTTATTTTCAAAATTGTTCATAAAAATAACAATACTTATTGCAAATGAATTATTTGCATCAAACCAAAAGTGCACGAAAAGGCTAATAATGCGAAGTAAAACAGGTCGCGAATGTTTGGTCGCGCGGTTAAATTACGTCGCCGGGGACGACGTTGGGTAAGCAAATGAGTTTCTCAAGTTGATAGCGCGATTAGTTCCGAACGTTAATCTCGCAGTCGAATCCAATTTGACAGCGGCGCGTCAGAAGGTAGCGCGTTTTCGCGCCGGTCGAACGTACCGTCGATAAAACTTGTTTGACGGCGAGGAATCCGAGGCGGTGCTAAAGCCCGGCCACCAAAACGTTGCTCCGGGAGCCGGCGCGCACGTGCTTCGCAACCTCGAGAAAAATGATCCTACGTCGCGTGCACTTATTTGCCACGCGTTATTTTAACGTCGCTACAAACTTCCCTCGTCTGGCCGGATGTGGCAACAAATCGACTCGGGTCCATTTTCAATTGATTCGATCCGTTCACGTCCGATTAGTTTCAATCAGTTTTCAATTTGAGCCTCGTTCACCGCGATTCGGCCCATACTGATTTGCACCGCCAAGAGTGTGTTTTAAAGCGATTTTACACTTGCGATTTGGAAGATGAATAAATTTTCAACGTTTTGAATGGTTTTAAAGTGAAATTACTTGTGCATTTTGAATCAAGATTCAAGATGATTGCTTTAATACTTTTCATTCAAGAAACGATTTTAGTTGCTGAGAAATTTATTGTTATTCATTTCTGAACAACCGGAATTGTTTTTGTAACTAAATGTATTTGAGCAATCATTTCGAAAAGATGAAAATAAGTGTCTTGTCTTCGAAGAAAATTGCAATCTAATTGAGAAATGAATCTTTCGAAAAATGATCTCATAAAAGTTATTTCCATCATAATTTTTTGTCATAAATTTTACAATCTTTTTTACGTTCGTTTACATTTCCTGTGTTTGAGTTCTTTGAAAAAATACGTAATTTAAGGGAAAAAGTCTTTAAAGAACTCGAATACGCCGGCAAGTTTGATTTTTCAAATTTTCGACCGCCCGTATACTTCGAAACGAACTTTACCCATATCAATTCTACAAAGTTTTCGAATCAACCGATCAATTTCTCAATTGAATTGAGCACCAAGATAACCGACTTTGCAAAAGTTACGAAATAGTCGTAAAAACTGCATTACGCGTTGTAAAACTTATTGCGTGACACAATGATTGTAATTTTCACGATTTTGTTCTCAATATTTATAAATCCAGTTTTCCGGTAAAGTTCTTGATATTTTTGCTGCTGCGCAGTTTTCGAACGTCCGCTCATAAGCGCGTCGACGAAATGCTAATTATGAATCAGTATGTTAAACGAATGTGGGCGGAGGGCAAGACGGGCCGGCGTTACGGCCGGTTGATTGTGGCATCATTATACGTGGCGTGGTTATCGTTAAGTCCAACAAACATTAATGGTGTATCTTCGAAATGAATCTGGAGCATGCCTCGGAATAATTTCGCCGGCTAGCGCGGCCTATGTAAATGCTCGCTTGACCTTGCGCAACGGCTCGGCGACTCGCCGGCAAAAGTGAAAAGCCACCGCCGATAAGTCCGGCTCGATCGCCGGGGCTTATCGAGGCGCCGCGCTAGATTCGCCCGAGAGGGCCGTTTTCGACCAAGTGCCTGCGATTGCGCAAATGTAAATTATTTTCAATGCAATTGCGCCAGAATTTTTAACTTCAGATTCATACATATACAAACATTTAATTTTTAATTTTGAATCTGCATAAAAGGAATTATATTCTGCAAACACAAGTGTCTCATTTTGAGACAACTTCTACATGTGTGACATCAATTGACATCAGCTTGAGTCCTTTTAAAAAATGAAAAATCCTTTTTTTCTAATATTTGATGTATCGTTGAAGAATTGAAAATTAATATTCTCAACGTTTGAAAAGTAGATAACTTATGCGGGGCGCTAGCGATAGCGCCAGCCTGGGGCATTAGATAAGCCTTTGAGTCGCGGTCCCGTCCGGGCTGTTTATTTAAAGACCCGCGACCGGGAATTATTTTCGGGCAATGAGAATGAACAAAATCGAGTAGGTTACTAATGCCGTCGTCTATTTCCTATTTTACTATTCATAGTAGCAACTAAAATACCCGTTCGAATCGAGAGAAACGTCACGCGTGTTTCTAATCCCACGGGTTCGTTTACCGGTATTCTTTCTTTTTGTCTTCCAGGTCGTTTGTATCGATTGTTACAGTCGTCGCGGAAATGGCACGATTCTCGTAAAGAGTCGATTTTTAAAAGCAGTCACTTTCAATTACTTGAGTTTGAATTATTTGTTGATCGTTCGCTCGGCAGAATTGTAATTCACAGTATGAGGTTCGAACGGATAAAATGCAGAATTGATTTTTTACTTCAAGAAAATAAAATAGTCAACCTATTCGTTGCATTATTGAAATTATTGTTAGAAAGATAAACAGTTGAAGTTACTATTTAATAGTAACTTTTATTATTTGGTATCTTCAGTGTGGTAAATTTCATCACGATTATTGTCAATGTTGATGACATACAATGTCATACAATGTCATACAATGTCAAAAGAAATTCGCAAGTTATTTAAAATAAAAATTTACACTGAGAAAACAGTTTTTTTAATTTAAATATAAATATTTATTTGTATATGAACCTATTGAATTATTATTTAAATTAAATGACACAATTTATTGCATTTACATAAACATTTTTTTACGTACAACAAAATGTTTAATTGTGACAAATAAAAAATTGTTTATATTTATAATATATTTTAGTTAATTTGAATATAGCTTTTATAGATTCATATACAAATAAAAATTTATTTAATCTAAATAAGTTTGTTCCCCGAGTGTAATCAGCTTTCGTACACCATAAATTAGCAAAACCTTGCATACAAAAAGGCCAGCGGTACAGAATTCGCAGCGAGACGTTATTTCAATCGGCCAAACGGTTGCAAAATAATATGATTGGTTCGGAGCGTGCGCAGCCGGATTACGCGTTGCTCTGACGTGATCCGGTTGAAATCGGCAGTTCCTTAATCCGGCCGCGGGATTCGTTTCATCGGGAGATCGCAGATTCCCGTGGGAAGTTGGCCGGGTAAATGTGATGCCGGGACGATTTTGATGAAAACGAGGAAGCAACGGCACATGCGTCGGGTCAGGCGTTATAGTCTGCTGGCGCTATCCAGCGGCGTATTAAATTATAGCCGACGCCTATACGGGCTTAGAATTGCGTGAAACTTTTGTGCACGCAGGCCGGCTCATTTATTCAGCGATTCATTATCAAAATTAAACTTTCATCGTCACGCGGGGGCCGCGCTTATAAATAGTCATTAATTCCCTTTAATCTAGCTTCCGCGGCCGCGATAACGCGGGGATGAAACGCGCGAAATAAACTGCGAGCTTTGCCGGTGTTTTATTTCGCATTTTCAGAAGCACGTTTCCCGGCGTCCTTTTTTGTTAACGACCATTTTTTTCGTCCGGTTTTATCGTTTGGCCGTTGTGGCATGGATTACTCGAGCTGCAGAGGAATGGCAGATCGGTTATATTTTCATGCCGGGGGCTTATTTTCTCGAATGTTGTGACGAAACGAATACATTACGAGCTTTGTTTTCGCCACTCTTACGTGATGGCATTCAAAATAGCTGCGAGTATTATGTTACACGGGAACACATACTGTTGAGATGAAGTTCGTTGAACGGGAAATCCGTGTGGCGAGAAGCGGAAAAAATGTTTTTTGTGGGAACCTTTTTTACCTGTCGATGAAAAAAGGTGCTGCGAACAAGATCTTTTTGCTCGTCTTGAATCGATTAATCATGTTATTAATTTTACTACGAAATATTAGATTGGTGATCAGTTGTCGAAATTCATTGAAGTTAACTTTGATAAAAAAATTTTTTGCTTTTTGAAAATACATTCTTCAACGATTTTTCATCGTAGTTGACATCATGTAATACTAACATAATTCATTAAAAACTCTCGTCAAGCAGAGTTTCTTGAGGACCATATTTGGATCGGTCGTCCATCGATTTTAATCGATTTCCATCGATTTTGGCGCGCCGAAAACTTTCACCTCTTCTCGACAATAATCACCAGCCGAAAAAGTCCAAGTTTCGTTGTCGCAACGATTTCTCTCGTCAACCGAAAAAGTCGGCGCAATAGCGGTACCGGTACGAGGCACCAATTAACCGTCCAAAATCGACGGCCGTGAAAAAGTCGGGAACGGGTTTCTGGTCGCAAAGAAAAAGTGGCTTTTGCGAATTTTCGATCCCGTTGTCCGTGACGCGCCGGGGCCGCAAAATCGTGTTCATCGAACAACGACGAATCTAGCGGTGAATGACGACCGGATCCATAACATCTGTCCGCGATTTCCGCTCGGGATCACACGCAGACGACAGATAATGAAGTATTTTATTGTTTGTCGCGCGTTCGTCGTGTCTTTGATGTTATGTGAAGCATTGTGGCCGGATACACAATGTGGCGTGCGTTTAAAGCGTATTTTTTGCAACTTTCTTTTTGTCGGATCAAAATTCCCTGTCGTTTTGATTTCAGTTGGTGACAAATTAGACTAAAAAACTTCGATCGTCCGCGTTTCGCAAAATCTGAAAAACTAAAAAAAAAACCACACGAAATTGGATTATTTAGTCGTTATCAAAAACAATTAACGTTTGAAATAAAATCATATAGAAAGAAGATGAATTTCGAATGGCAGAAGGATATATTTTCATTTTAATTTACAGAAAGAGATAGAGTTATAAACGTTTTTGTTTGAAAGAGACAAAGAATTCTCCCACCACTGAATCTTCAACACGCGTATCCGTGAATTGGATGGGTTTTGGCGCTGGAAAGGTTATTAATCGAATTGAAAATGATGGTCTCGTCAGGCAAATTTATGGCCGCGCATTTCGTTCGGCTGGAATGGAATTCGATTCCATTTTTATTGATGTTTCGGCTGTCATGTCGCCCGCGAGTCGTTGGTTTTGCGATTTCCCATTTTCATATAAACGGGACTTTTGCGGTGAAAAAGTTTTATTTCGTGGGTATGTGGGGGAGAGCGTTTGACAAATAATTGCGTGTACGAAGCTGTTTGATGGAAAATTGTCGAAATGAAAGTAGAGGCGTTTAGCAGAGCATAAAGTGGTACAAATTTCGTTGAACCGTCAGGCAGCATTAATCTGATTTAACAGTTATCCTTCCACTACCTTACAGTTTAGTATTTTATCACTTTTATTGTCGACGTTAACACTAAAATGGCAGTTATTTCAAGCTTCAATGTTTTTTTCTTGTTCTCTTTAACAAAAAGGTTTTATTAATTTCAATAATATTGAACAAAATAATGTGTATGTTTATGTTTATTACTGATAAAAAGAATGTCCAGCTGTCGCAATCGAATGTCAACTTGCAATAAAATATTTTATTACCTCAGTAAAACATGTCTTTTTTTGAATATCATATTAAGGTAATTTCTTAGCTCCACTTTACGAATCGAAAACGCGATATTCATATTTACGAGCGATTTTAATTGGAATTAGCGGTTAATTTTGAGTAAGTAGAAAATTTTAATCTTTTTGAATACGTCTTGAAATAAAACATTAGTGTATACAAAATATTAAGGTCTAAAAACAATGTTTCCCTTCAATACGTAAGATAACGTCTTAAGTGTATCATTATCATTCACATCCGAACACTTCGTTATTTCATCGCATCCCCAACAAGAAGCAGTTCATTCACATAACACACATTGACGATCATTTACTTCCATTCACCCGTAGCCCACGCTTTTAGCGAGGAAATCTCACTTCCCGATCGTCATCCGACCCACAGGAAGGAGCGGAGGGGCGTACGGAGGGGGTTAAGAAGAAAGCACCGGGCCCCGGTCAAAATTCAATAAAGCGAGCTGCTTTAATCTGCATTTCATTAGCGCGAGATGCGCCTAGCTGATACACCGTGGAGTCTGTGCGACGCATCCGGCTCGAAGGACCATATTCATTGCGCGCGGCGTTTCGTTCTCACAACAGATTGATCATTCGTGTTTTTGCGGCTCTTTTGACCCACATTCGTACAATGCGTGTAACGAGCCGACAGGCGCGAGGGAGCGCCGATGAATAACTTTTTGAAAGCGGAGTAGACGTCGAGCGAAATCCGCGCACGTGTCGGCCTGACGGACCCCCGGACCACGAGGAAATTGATACACCTGGCAGCGGCTATTCATTTTTGCTGCGATTCGCAACCTGCGCGCTCGACGAATCTGCGACATGTGGCGCACCGCATGCCACGAAAATCTGCGCTCTCGATCGTGCGCGTGCATTGGGACATGTGTCAAGACGCGCGCTTCAATGACCGGGGTGAAGCGGTCGCTGTCGAGCTTGTCATTCGAAATAATTGATGGCGCGGAAAGCGTTCGCGGTGAGTCGTTTTTTTTTCATGATGAATCAAAATATCGAGTGAAGTTAATTGAGCACAAGCGTAAGCCGAGATTTCCAGGGGGCGAGAGGGTTCAATAATATTTATAGTTTGGTTGCATTAGGAACGGTAAACGTGAATTTTGTACATTTTTTTTATTTAAACAATTGATAGATGTAGACAAATTATAATAAAAATGTTGACTAAAGATTAATCATATCAAATATCAAATTTTAATTTTATTTGTAACTTTTATTAGAATATTAAGGTTGCGAAACGTATTTCAATGGTTTTAGCAGTCTACCTTGCAAGTCATTATTCAGTTATCTAGTTTCCTGTGTCTGATCCTTAAGATTTATAATACAGTTTGGTCATTGGTCTATTTAAATTGGCCGTGCTTTTCTTTGGTTTCTTAAAATATTGCCAGTTATAGATCGTCGTGTTATAAGCGTGAAATATCATGTACGGTCGTTTGTATAAAAATGGGACAGTTCGGGTGGGAATAGTTTAGATCTCGACGTCTCAATTGTGGGTGTGTTTTAATCGCAAAAATCCGGTTTCCGGTTTTGAGAGTGTAATTCTAGGAGCGTGCTACAATGTAGCTACTTTACTTTGTTAACACTGTCGTGTTTTAGAATAACGGCTAAAGCGAGTTTTACATAACTTACGCACATTTATCTTTATTTTTCGAGTTTATTGAGATAAACATTTTACGATGGCACGAGGATGTGAAACGTGCAAGTTCGTATTATAAACGAGTCCGCGTGAGTGCATGGAACTTAAACATTTTGAATATCTTGAGGCATTTTAAAGTAAGACATTCGTTACTTCAAATGAAACTTAATGGTATATAATTTCAAGCAGAAGTAATTTACTACCTTTTCTTGTAACACCGAATCACTTTCTCTTTAAATTAATCGTAAATTGGTTTTGTTATTATCCAACCTTTGGAACACGGACGCTAATGACACTACGGTGACGTGTAAAATCGCGAACTGCAATTTTCCCATTAAATCGCGATTTCGCAAAGAAGTCAACGACACTGCAACCGTCATAGCTACGAAATGCCGTTCGATCAATTTACACCATTTTGCACTTTCAAAGTCCGTGAGTAGAAGTAGGCGCTACTGATAAGAGAAGAAATTTAAATAGCACGCGATATTCACGAAACATCCAGAAGAGGCGTGCGATATCCTCAGGATATCTTCGAATGTGTGTCATAAAAAATATCTCTGGAATATCCTAAGGCGAAAATTTTACGTTTTTCTTTCGTGCGCTTAATGGTGATTTTATCTTCCTTTTATGGTTCCGTTGGTGCATTACAAAATTCGCATGGGTTTTGAAATTCAAAAAAAAAAATTAACTTTCAATTTGCAGTTCCGCTTTGATCTTTTCGACGTATGTCAAAATGAGAACCAAAATTGCCAAAAGGTGTCAGAAAATTATACCTTTTTATTTTACTTAATATTTTTGCAAGTATACAATAATTATCACTTGCGAGCAAAATCTTCGCCGAAAAATATAAAACCCGAAAAATGACGTTCCGTAACATCGGGATATTTTCTCGAAGAAATAGGAATCTTTTACAAATGTTAAATTAAAATACATCGAAACAACTTGAATATTTTATCATCGTCATCGAAGTCGCAGAATCGACGTTTAAATTTTAATACACATCTTTCCGTCACCCGTCCATTGCGTGCTCTTTCACCTGTTTTTAACAAGAGCTCGTGCAAAAAGTAAGGGATAAGTAGCGGCAGCTGCGAAAAAGCGAGTTATTCATTATCGGATGGAATTTCGGCGGCAAAAGCCCGAGACGCGTGGTTGTTGTCACGAAAATTGGCAACTCGCGCGAACTTGGGCGGGATTCTCTCGGCCGGCTTCGTGGCTTGTTTCCGTATCACGATCGCCGTCGCCGCGCATTAGCATAATCGGATTCGGGTGCGCCGTCTTCGGGAAAGGCGTCACATGGTCGTCGCTAATCAAATGACAATAGGCGAAATCGACGAGCGCACGGAAGCGGCGGGAACATGTGCGTGCTCTCGACTCAAGGGTCGCGCACTCGAGCGAGCGCTCCGGGCCGCGTCCTGTCGGCGGATGCCTCTTTCGCCGCGACGTGCGACATTTTTATCACGTAGCAACGGCTCGGATCGGCCGCCGTGACAAAGGGCTGCACGTGCGCTCGGAATATTCGACGCGGTTTCGGAAACCGACCGCAAATTTCACGCGACTCAGAGCACTGGAAAAATATTAAACCTTGACGTGCTTTGTTTAGACGATTAAACACTTATTTGGCTTTTTAATCGACAGTGTTATACAAAAAAACAGGTCTTTGCGAAAGTTTCTAAAAAATTAATAGAAATACGATGTTATATTTAAAAGATTATATTATTTAATATGGGTGTTTTTAGTATTTCAATGTTACAATTCAAATAAAAAAGTTTTTATTATTTCAGTAACACTTAATAACTACTATTAAAATGGTAGTTATAATTCGAGTAAGAATCGTTAGTAACGTTAATGTATGGAAGATTTTCAACCGTCGAGTGGCAATTAAGATCAACTTTTAGATGCGAGAAAGATAGCATCGTGGTTCAAGGGATTTTGCTTAATTGTCGTGTTTAATTTTACGTGATTTCACGATGGATCGTCATAACGATGATGTAGGTAGTTAGTTTAATGAGTTTAGATCGAGAATTGCGTAATCCATTATGAAATTATGAAACGTTATGATATTAGATGACATTTTCTTCTCTTACAAGTTGAAATCCTATGTCTTACGATGCATAGAGTAGAATTTGGAAATGATTTTTAAAATTCATGTGATGTTCATTAAGAATCTATCTTTTTGGTTGTAGATTGCAAATCAACATTAATTTTCTACTTACTATTTTTTTATTTTTCTTTCGGATAAAATACTTTTGACGAAGATTGCATTAAAAATGAAAGAGCACTTTCGTTTCGATACGTTTTTCTCGATTCGTTTTTTGGGATTCTCATTACTTGTCATGCTGCCAATAAAACGAAAACCAGCGTCCCAAGCGAATTTTCCACTTGATGCGCGACTTTTCCTTTGATCTCCGCCGAATGAAACGCTAATGACTCGGGCACCACTGTCGACGCCGTTCGAATGCATTCCCGTTCGAGCGCCGACGCTCCATCCTACGGAATTCGCAATCCACACGGAACCCCTCGGCCATTTTCATTCGAGTCACGATTTGATCAAATAATACCTACATACTTGCACAAGACTGGACGAAAAAATGCTGATGAAACTACACTGTCTTTAATTTATTCTTACGGGAAGAAAAAGAAGGAAATGACGCGAGGAAAAGTAAACTACGAAACTTTAGTTGTATGAAAATTCGGGAACACCGTTTTGCTGATGTTTATTTAGGAAACGATTATCTTTTGAGTCAACGTTAAACTCGAGGTACGTTGATTTATAATTACAAAAGCGAAATGATTGCAGACATTCGAACAAATATTCTTTAGAAAGAAAACTTGTTTGTTTTTAATGAAAAATGTAATTCACTTGATTCAAAAAGAATTCATTTAATGTCAATCTTCAAAATAAAATACTGACAAATTTATGAACATCAATTGCAACAAACAATTTTTCGTTAGAACTTCCTCTTAAAATTAAAAGTTTCCACTTTTTCATAAGTTACAAATATACTTGAACGACCAGACAAAAAAGAAAAACTCGCTATCAGTGAGCCATTATTTATAACGCTTAATTCCCTTGCGGAACAACGAAAGAAGCGGAAAAGAGGCTCGGTCAGAAATCGATTGAAGTGGGGGCGAAGTGGCCGGCGGTGTGCCTAGTTCGCGCGGTCGAAAAAGGTCATTTTCTGCTGATTACGTCAACGAGCGTAACAAGCCGCGCGCCAAGTCGGATCGGCTGGAATTTATGGCCGCGCCAGACACGCATTCCGGATCTATTGTTCCCCGCAGTCAATTAAGTAATTCCCGTATAAGCGCGGGTTTTCTCATTTTTCGTCTCGTCGGGCCATTTCATCCGGCATATGCCGGGGCGGCGCTCGCGTGTGTTGGTACGTACGCGCGCATAAGTTTAAGGCCATGTCAATAACCCGAGGTCGTCGTCGCGTGATCAGACACTACCACTGGCCTCGACCCTCGCCGTGGTAACTACCCCCAGACGCCGCCGCGCGGCCTGTTATAACGTTCATTTGTTTTCCTTCCTCTCGCAATAACGCCGATACACGCTTCGATCTTTTCGTAATCGCCCGCTTTCCCGACTAATTGTCAACTTCCTTTGCCGATGATTGTTGCGGACTCGTCGTTATTTTTTTTTTTTTTTTTTCCTCGCTGCCGTGCAATTTTGTCAAGGAAATAACGTCGCTGCGAATTGTATCGGGCAGGAAAAATTATTCGTTACACGTGAATGATGGTGGGAGTGCTGAAAAAAATTTATTCTCAAGAAAATTAAAGTATTTTTGGTGTGATTACCAAATTACTAGAGCGGAAAAATATTTGTTTTGTATATTTAGAGATTTTATTGATCATCAAAAGTGACGACAGTTTTAAATGAAAAAAACTCAATTCAATGTTCTAAATGTTGTAAAACTAGCAGTACTCTTGATGTTTAACGAGTCAAAAAATAAACGCATTGACGAAACAGCTTTGAATCAAGTGCGAATGATGTTATATATATTGAAGTTTGAGGTCGTTACTTATTTTCGTTCCACGAAATGATTCATTCAACAGAAGTTTCATTCAATAAATACGATATGGTTCGTGTGCTAAAAACTGCGCAACTTTTCTTAGCAAAAACTTTTCGTTCGAGAAAATCGTGCAGTTATTAAATATAATTATAGAGGGATGAGGAATATCTTTAATTTTAATATGCGACATAAAAAACGAAGTTGATTTTACGTTACTAAAGTAAACGTGTAATACATCTAAAGTATACATGTAATGACTGATCTATGGTACACATATTCTGCAAAAACTTGTTTCTACAAAGTGTTTCGAATAAAAATTCCTCAATAGTTATCATGAAATATTGTAGAAAAAATTCTTGTGCGTGTTTTTATATTAATATTATTAAGAATAAAACATGACCTATTTTTAGCGTCATTTAATTAAGAAATAAGATCATTTTAAAAACCACTGAAAAAAATAGATATTTGAAAAGGCGATTCGGATAGTTAGAAAATAGATTATTAAATTGAATATTCAAATAGTTAATTTAATATATTTAATTATTTCAGTATTTACACTGATTATCTAAATATCTATACTAGCTACCTTGATTATTCACTTTTAATATTTTGATATTCGACTTCTTGTCCAACCTTCAAAAATTCATGATCATCCTCAAGTACTTAAATTGACTAACCGAGATAGCTCTCATTATTCACGTTTCTCAGCGTAATAATGCTTCACGTGGAACAACTGGCAAGCTCACGTACAAATTTTAACACAAAGTTCTAAGACAAATGATCACTCAACATCGTCCCTTGGCGACGATAGAAACGAATCCATTTGCCTGAAAATACAAGTCAAACAGAAACTCGCCCAACTTTAGCGGCCCCGTGTATCATTTTCCGGCCAACAATGTGGTCACGACGGAACGACTAAACGACGTGTAAATACGAGAAAGTTACACAGGTCCTACTATAACAGCGGAAAGACAATTTGGTGACAGAATCCGAGGGTCAAGCGAGGCAGGCAAAAGTGCGTTGACTTTGGACGCTCAAACGGTCTGCAGGTGTGCTCAGCCGGTCAGCTGTACGCGCCGGCACCTGACCGCCGTTTCGTCTGGCCACGTTTAGTTGCGTGCCAAATACAATTACTCGGCCAAAAAATGCAGTCCTCGTTCGTCCTGCATAATTATCACCTCCGGCATTCAAAGTTGTGAAGGACTTTGCGCAATCTCGGCGCGGAAGGGAGTTTGGGGCGCCATCTAGTGGCCAGAGGAAGGAAAGCCCGTTGCAACAATGTACCCGAAAAAGGCTGAAAGGAACTGCGGGAAATGAAGAATAATTGAGGTCAAGGAAACACGCATGCCAGCTGTGAAGCTGCAGCTGTTTCGAGTTATTGTTACGACCGCGTGCGACGCGTCCGTCGCGCGACATGACGGACGGAACTTCGCTATTGTCGATAGCTCCGGTGTGGCGAATTTTGACGTCAGTCGAGTGCAGGCGGATGAAAGGTCGTGGTACAATAACGCGATACATTTGGTCGACATTTTGCTCAAGATTGAGTTGTAGTTACGGAGGCAGTTGTGAATGTTGAATCGAGGGTTTTTGTTTGTGCAGAAAAAGTTAATATTTTTATAGAAAAAATAGAGATTGAAAAATGGCCAACATTTACTAAGTAATATATCCTGTTAAATTGTTGAGTTACGCGAGTATATTATACTGTAATGATTTTTGCAATGAATTTTTCAGTGCAATTTTTTCCGTCTTTATATATTATGCGGGTAGAAGCTACTTGAAGAGGCTTAAAATATAATTATGCTGGGAAAAAAGCAGTAATTGTGAAAATTGTACGTATATTTCTTTCTAAATGAAATACGTACAAATGTATAGTAAAGATATATTACAAATTGTGGGAAGCGTGATTAAAATAGGTTTTTTCTGTTTTGATCTGATGTCTTTACGTTCTTCTCAATATTTCTGATAATTGAATTATTTATTTCCATCATCACTTTGACAACGTTCAATAACAATTTTATTTCGTCGTTCTTTTTTCAAAAATACATTCAGCAATGTCAGCGTAAGAAGAAAAAGCCAATCAATATCTCTCGCTTGAGCTTCAATGCAAAGATGCAACTGCAATGCAAAGCAGTCGCAACAACCTCGCGCCACTTTCGGCAATCAATGTAGCCCCAACTCAACGTTACTCTCGATCGAGAGACGTTGAGCAGAGACAAAGAGCAGGAAGCCGGACCAAGAGCCGTCGAGATCAGGGCGATAAAAAGCCGACTCTGAAGAGCCGTTGGCCGTCGAACGCGATCGGCCCGGCGCCAGGCGCAATTCCGACCGAATTGCTTCGCCGGATCGGCGCAACTTTGACGAAATGCTTTTCAGGGAATTGGCGCTCTCCTGCTCGAGTGGCCGATGCTTTCGTTGGCCTTTGGGCTTGAACTTAATACGGATTCCATACAAGGCCCCCGAAGTCGATAATTACAAAAGAAGCAATCGGACACACGAATTGTCGCCGAACTGGGCCAGCCGATGGCGAATATAACGGTCTTACGAGCCGGATACTTCCTGCCTCTCGCGCGCCCCTTTGTTTCGTCGCGCGCGCGCACTTCCGGAGCCAACCGCCAGGCGACCCGACGAGCTAACAACGGGGGGGAAGTGCAATAATTGCGCTCGATTCCTCGCATCACGTGCTGCCGGTGCGAAGGGCTTGTTCTTTTGATGCATTTGTCGGAATTTAATGTTCTTTGTGAGTTCGTGGAAGGAGAAGTGCATTGTAAATGATGTTGTAAGTTATGTCAATGTTGGGAGAGAGTGGGGGCAAGGAGATGAGCGAGAGAAACATTTCTAGTTAACAGTAGATGACATTCGTGGAATGATGGCGCGAAATATAAAAAAAAGATTGTCAAGTAGTTTGTGAGAAGACTAGTGCAATTAAAACTGAACAACTTATTTAGGAATACTATGAAGAGAATTATATTAACTTGTTTGTAACATTTTTAAAACTTTACGATAATTAAATGAAGATTAGGTTTTTTTTATTTTAAAAAGACTGGTGAATCTGGAATATATTATTTTTAAGTTAAAAATAGTATATTCCATGTGGATTTTTAATAATTGAATCAGCATTGAGCATTTTTAATCCCGCATCATTTAGATCACAAATACTATAAAAAAAGTTCGCGAGTCCTTCCTCACGGGAAGTTTCGTCCATCGAAACTTTCTATTACGACTCTTGTTGTTCATGAGATTAAGAATGTATATACATAAATCAACGTTCCCTTTCTTTTTTTATTTTTTTAAAGCCGCGAGTGCACAGATACGAGGGTTTTCTTATTACTATTTTACGGCCCAGACGTTCTTTTCTGTGGGGGCACTTTAGTCTCATTCTCGCACGTATCAACCAGCAGATGCCGCGTGACGGCGTGGATATTTTCGGATGCTTTCTTCTGCGGGAAAATAGGAAACACTTCCTGTCATTTTTTCTCCACCGTCCATTAAAATGTGTGTCAAACATCATAGGTCTTTATTCAGATTTATGCGTCAAATGAACTCCATTATTTCCGGAAAAAGCAGGCCTTCGAATAAAGAAAGTGGAAATCACTTTCGGAAATTTCAGAAAGAATTTCGTTAACGAAATTCCTGTCTCGTTGAAAATACGAATGTCATTTAGCATGAATGCCAAGATTGCAGATAATATGACTCGAGAATAGTGCTTTGGAAATGATTGTTTAAGGAATCTCTCGGGACGCGTTTTGTAAGCATTTTTTGTTCGGGGAGTGGAACTTTTGAAAGGATTAGCAGAGTCAGGGTCAGTGCCATTATATGCGAAGCAAAATTTGCACACTCGCTTATTGAATTCGTGGAATTGTGTTGATTCATCTATTATACGATAGAACGTGAAGATGTAATCGTCTATTGTTTATCACATCTGGATGAAATTACACATTTAGTTCGACTTAATGCCATGATTCTTGTAACTTAATACGGCTTTCCCTCTTTACGATATCGTTTTGAGAAATTGATATTGAAATAGTTATTAGTTAATGGAAAAAATGTGTTGAGTATGTATTCAGGTTAAACAGCTATTGTCAATGGTCGTTTTTATTTCTTTGCACCGTATTATTATATACGCTGATGGAGAAGAAGAAAAGTAATAATTACGTAGCTTGTGAGAATTCGAAGACCAAGACAATTATTTCACAATCATTTTTACATCGAGAGAAACCAATAGTTGCACTGAGGATCTTGCATTCTATATTTTCTATTTACAGATGTCTAATTATTAGCAATTCCAAATTGATGTTTTATTTACTAAACAATAATGATATTGCAAAAGCAACTTTTATGTCAGTCGGATAAGTAGACAGGCGTTTTATTTTACAATTTTAGATTTTTTTTTAACGAAATACTTCCTTCAGTAGATGTTAATGAACTTAAAATTAAACTACTTTTTAAATTGCCGGAATTCTTCATTGACTTCGATTGATTGCTAATTAACATGCAACCAGTCAACCTTAAACGGCCCCCCAGACAATTGACCGTCTCTATATTACGTTAATTATACTACATAATATTCTTATCTCATCGAACGAAGCAGACGAGGGCACGCAATAAATGTAATATTAAGTTGACTGAAATGCCATTAAATTTACCAATCACTTTCTTTCTTTCAATCAATTTTCCGTTCATTAAATGTACTCTTATGCAACGTGCAAACATTAAAAATAAATAAACGATGGGTTTTTATTCGCAACTGCACTTGCGAAATAATTCCACCTAATTTCAGATTATATTAATCCAGAAATTTGATCTTTTTCTTTAAGTGGATTAATTGCGAGAACGAAAAAAGTTGGATCATCGTTTCAGCTGCAACGAATTTCAATGGGACTCGACTCAAAGGCAAAGCGGATAGCCATTACTATATTTCTCCAATTCGGAATGCCCTCTCTCGAGGATATGAATAAATTTACGGTACGAGTAAATGCTGCGGCGCGACGTAAGGACGTCCCGATTCCCATGAGAAACGTAAACTCTCATCGCCGGGCGGGATCCTGCGGGACGCACCTGACTCAGCGTCGTTTAGCCGTCCCCGGTCGCGGGACGGCGTCGGCCGTGAGCGGACTCGCTTACCGAATTCGGCCGCGAGCGTCTATCTTGAAGTTTAGCGACCTCGCGCAAAAGCCGGCTGTGTCGCCGACTCCCTCGAGTGGCGCGCTCCGCCTCAGGAAGCCTCAGCTGTTTGCCGATGGAAGCCGCAGAAATGCTCGGCGTTTCTCAACCGACGCCCGAGCGTTCTTCGTGACTCGTCACGAACTAGCGAACCGGCGATTTTCGCGCAAGGAAGGTAATTGGCTGATTTCAACGAACTTTCGACGCTTGCGAAGTTCAGAAATCTGAGGTCATTTCGGGAAAAGCTGAACGAAGTTGAAGTCAATGGCTTGACACCTATTGCCGATTTAGGGACAATTTCATAGACTGATGGAGATTTGGTTATTCCATTACAATTGATTTTAAAGAAATATTCGAATTGATTATTTCTAATATTTGAAGAATGTTTAATTTAAAAGCATGATTTTTCAGTTCAAGAATTTGATTTTCTAGAAAAAAAAGCTGTCTGTAAATTGTCCTAATTACTTTTAATGTGTATATTACAATTATTTCTAAACTGATAAAACTGTCAAAGTTTGATATAATTACAAAAATAGGGGAACATTTTTGTAGGGAAACATGAAAAGGTATAAAACTCGCCGCACAAAAAACTTTTTTTTTTATAAGGCTCGTAGGTTCTATGAGTAAACATTATCTACCTTTTTTGTTCGAACGCATGATGATGTAGGTCTGTCTTTGTCTTGTGCATGGTATGGTAACCATCCCGCACGTTTATTCAACTGTTTATTGGCAGAGGAGATACCAAGCAGTTGTGGAGTTTATGCGGATGGTTGATCGTTATCACGTGAAGAGTTTATGGATACGGAGGAATGTCTTTGCCGGTTTTTCTCCGGCGAGCGTGGTTGATGAGTCGAGTTAGATTGAGGGAATTTTTGCACCTGGAGTAAAGATTTTACTACGCCTCGAAACTTGTTGGGAACAAATATAAACGGTTGCCATGACTGGTATTGAGCGTTTTAGCTATGGTAACAAGGCAGTTTTGTAGAATTTCTTCTAATTCCATCAGATTAAAATTCACATCCTAAAAAAGCTATCATTGAATAAGATCTTTTTTCGGAGACAGATTAGACACGCTTGTCTACGATTCAGATGTCGTTGTACAAAGACAGTAAAACGTGTTAGTAGATAAATAATAATATAGTAATTTTTTTTTAAACTAATTACACATTTTAAATCTCGCTGATATATTTAATTGTTATCAAATTCAATCATCTTTAATTAAATTATAAGTGCTTTTCTTATTCTTTTTTTTCTAATTTATTCATTTATTATTTACATATATTCATTTAGTTAGTATTTAATAAATAAGTCGGTTTGGATGTTTCGTAAAATTAATCAAACGATAAAGCTACATAAGAAGTCGCTCCAGTCTGTAATATATCTATCAGACTAAAGAGATAGACGAAGCGACGCAACATTTTTTTTTGTCCCATCCCGCCGGCGTCTCGTGTATCACCGCGCACGAATTGGGGGAAAGCGTGAAGAAATTTTTCATGCGGCACCGGGAGAGGCGAGCGCGTGCTCCGACACTTTATCTTCCGTGCATTTTATGTACGTAATAATTACCGCGCGGCACGAGTGGCGATTTAAAAAAAGCCCACGATTGGAGAAAGAAAAGGAGTTAAAAGAGCGGGGCAGAAGACGGTAGTAAGGTCTGTTTGGTCGTTCCGCCGTCTGAGCATGACGACTTCAACAACTGATGCCGACAATATGTTGGAATTTATTGAAGGTCATTGCATCCTCGCGATGATCATTTTTACATTTCACGCAAGCAGTGCTTCAGTCAACGTCGATAATTATTTTTGAAATCCTGTAATTATTGCGTGATGCATTATCGCGGCCTGGCATTGCCGATAATATTTATTGGCCCAATAAATTACGTTAATTGCGCCAAGTGTTAATCACGAGCTATCGATCGGGATTGCGTTGCTCAACACTCGGACTGATTGAAAATGCCCACTTTTTTCGCGACTATCTCCTCGACTGCGGATTCATTGCTTTCCTGGTCTCCGCCGTTCCGACCGATGAATCATTGGAATAACAAAACTTTCGGGCCGACCATCGGCGGCTTCTTTTGCTCGTCAGGTTCGCGCCGAAATTCCTCGCGGTGTTTGCACTGCTCGAAATTTCGCAGCCAATTCACGCCAACTGAGTCCTCGCGGGGATTTCGACTTGCTCGGCCTTTGTTCCGAAATTCGTTTTCTGTGATCGCAAATGTGATATTTAAAGTCGTCGCGATTTATTAGGAGAACGATGAATGCTCCATTCATTCGTCGTAAAATATTGGTAATTATGATGACGATAATGATTTGAGTAAACTTTACTGCGATTATTTGCAACGATCGGATGGCAATAATTTTGGTACAATGGTAAATTTGATCGTCAATACTTTGAACGATTATGATAATGATGGTAACTTTTGCGAAATTTACTATGATTATTTATCATGATAATGACGATGACAAAGATCGTGGCAATGATAATTACGATGATAATAATTTTGGTAAACATGACTGAGATCATTAGCAACGATTGGAATAATGACAATAATTTTGATAAAATGTATTGTCAATATCTTAAATGATTATGACGACGACAATGAACTTTGTTAACATTTTAAATACTGATGACGAATTTGGCGACTTTTACTATTGTTATTATTGATGGTTGAAACAGAATTTTAACGCTATCATTCTCAATGATCAAAACAATGCCAACGATCGTCATTAACTGTTTGCATTCAAACGATTTCGCAGCATCATCCACCACTGGCCTGAACCTCTCGTAAACAGAAACGAAAAGTTGAGTCGAAACGACAGTAAATTAAACTTGAACTTGAAACTCGTCGACCGGCCGGCGCCTTCCTCTGTCGCGTTTCGACAAGTCGCCGGGGAAAAAGTTGAGCTACTTCCTCGCGGCTCCGCAACAACCTGCCATTAAAAACGAGGCACGATCCGTCAGAAAAAAGTGGCACATTTGCCGCTCGCTAGGCCTTTCGTTGATTGCCATTCGGACATTCCTTCCCTTGGCCGGGCGACTATTAAAAAGCGGTCTAACTGGTTCAGCGGGCAAGCAGCCGGAGGTTGAATTTGCGCCCGGCGGTGGCTTATTGATTGGGCCGGCCGAGGGCCAAGTGTCCGAATCACGGCGTTTATGTAATAATCTAAGTACACGGACTGAGAAAGCCGAGGCGCGTTGTTTCCTTGGCAACCGAGGATCGCCGCGCATCTTTGTCGGCGTGGCGCGAGCGAGAGCGCGCGATCCCTCGGTCCCGCTCGGCCGAACTCGCTTTCGGCTCGGGACTTTGTGTCTCGCTTTCCCACGCTTCGTCAGGTAAACGTTTTTATTTCAGGCCGCTCTCTGCGAAACCCCGCCGCGGCGCTGCCGTGGCCCGACCGGCCTCGCACGAAAAATCAACGGCTCGGGCGTCGGAATAAATTTAACAACCGTTGCTCCTCGGCCGCGTTGTTTCCGATTCCGCGACTCTGTCTCAATAGGTCACCGATGCCTGAGAAACGTCTTCGTTTCGTGGGCAAGACGTTTTACATAATATATGGCAATTTTTTTTTTCCAACTTGTGTTGCGAGAGTTCAATTCTCGTTTTAGAGAAAATTATTTCGACGTCGCCTTTTATTATCTTTTTTCTTTTTCCGATCGATTTCTTAATTTATTGCAATTCATTAAGAAGTCTAATATGTGTTTTTGTAGATATGTTCAATTAAAGCAATTTTAATACAAAAACATCAATTTTCACAGTCTTTTCGCAAAGCTTCTGGCACGTTTGATATTGAAGTGAATGTTTCTCCCTTTACTCAACGAATTTCGTAAAAATAATGAGAATGTGAATTTCGTTTGCGTGAAAAATCTTCACTCAATTTCAGACTAAATTAAATATTGCTTACAAAGAAATATTTGAATACGAACGTGTGCTTTTTGAAGTGAACTTTTATGTTCAAGGGTTATCCGTGGCGTCATTTTCGATGGGGTATTTCAAGGTATGACGAAACCGCAAATCATATCGCTCGCTTACCCTTTTTAGATAGCATGGCAAAAAGTGTTAAGAAGAAAACGACGAAATCGACTCAATGAAAACTTATTTTCAAGATCAAAGTTAGTATTGCTTCAAAACGGAGAATAAATTTTCCTTTATCAATGTTGTATCATAAACAATGTGTATAAAATAAATAAATTTAGTCCAACATAATGATAAATTTAGTGCTTTTAAGATACATCGTAAATTGTATGAGTGTAAAGTTTTCCACCTGGAAATATCCACACGATTTGTTTGAATATTTCATTTTGGAAACTTTGAAGAAAATGTATCCAATTAAATGTATTCAAAGCAGATATATTTACTTTGAATTTATCGTTAAAATGTACATAAAATTTGTTGGAAATTTAAATTAAAATTAAAGATATATTCACGTAGAAAACACGTAACGCAGTATTTTGCCGCCTCCGACTTTGACAAAACGAGCATCTCAAAAGCGTTTCAACGTAAACCACTCACCGCGTCGAAAGTTCGCTTAACGCGGTGCAAATAATTCTAACTCGGCGCGAGTTTCGCGAAAAGGCCGGCTTTCGAGCGCGCCAGACGATTTTCAATTTTTAACGCCGCCCAAGGTCGGGCCCCCTCGCCCTTCCAAGGTGCATTTATCTCTACTTTCGATCCTCATCAAGCGCACTAACTTTTAACGTCCTTGTTTCGCGAGCGTAACCTTTATTTTAGAGCTTCTTTACGGCCGCGTAAAACTTGCGCTTAATGGTGATTGAGGCTCGCGAATAAAAGAGCGCGCCGGCACTCGTTTGCGCGCAATAAGTCAATTCGACGAAGTCTCCGAAATTTCATTAGCCCGAGCAATCTATATTCACGACGCCCGTACGCTCGTACTTTTTCGCAGACACGTGACATTGAATTATTCATGCGCGATTGGCCCGTCGCGGGCCATTGTTCTTTATTCGCCGTCCCGGCTGACACACTTTTTCTTCGATTCCCAGATTCAAATTGTTCGCGGCGTAAAGTCGGCCGAACGGCGCTACAAATTACAGGCACCGGCCGAGTGTTTACTGTTCGGAAATTCGGAGCTAACGGAGTCGAGTCCCGAGTTATTTTAGAGTTCGAGGGAGATTGTTCTTTTGAAGATCCGCACTGGATGAAAAGTCCGTAAAATCAAAGTTTATGTACTATAAAGTCGAAGGGTAAAAGTTGACCAGTCGTTGCTCCTTTAAGCTGCAATTTCATTGGTGATACTTTAGAGTTCCGCTGTGATTTCACGGACAGAGTACTTCGAATTCACGTTTATTTTTTTTTTTTTT
>JABFOV010000554.1:0-36249 GCA_022817685.1 Aradophagus sp. ZL-2020 | reverse complement strand
CTAAAAAGTAGTAAGTATTGCACTAATGTTTTTATTCAAACACTACAAATGCTGGATATCACATGAACTATAGCTATCTCTATCTTTAGGTCAAGTATTTACAGTGTTAAACATGGTTAGAGTAATATATTTTTTTTTTTTAAACACAAAGGCGGCAGACGGGTTGAAGGGAGGGTTCGTGGGGTCTGGGATTTTTATAAGAAACACATACTCTTCTTTCTAGCAGATTTTTAATTAAAAAAAAAAAAAAAAAAAACAAACAAAAAAATTTTGGCACATCGTTCACTAAGTGCTTACATATCAAACAATCCTGAAGCCGCATCAACTTTTTTAAGTCACAAAATCTCACTCTAAGTCTCCGAGTTACACAATCATATTTAAATTTTACGAACTTTTTCTTTTGAAGTTCAATTTTATAGCAACCAAACTATGAGGATTCGACTTAAAAAGTCATAAACAAGCGAAGAAAATTCTTCAAACGAGCCTCACCAAACAATCTTAAACAATAACCGCTCGTCAATCGTAAAAACTCGCAGCTATAATTTTTTTTCTTTCCTTTTTTCATTGAAAAATTCCAGTGACTTTCTTTACGAGCGTTTATATTACGCAGTTCATGATTTACGACCGCTTTAATATAAACTAATGAAATTCATCAAACAATTGAAGGGTATTAAGGTCGCTTTGAGAGGCTTGTTTTCTTTCAGAGATTCGTCAAATATTATTAATCAAGCCAACGAAACAGAAACACAGAAATTATCTTCGAAACCCGCTTATTCACTTTTTTCGTGGAGCTGCCGTCCTCCCGCTGTGAGCCGATTTCCACGATGTAATAACGCTCGGCTCGGGTTCGGCCGACCGGAGCTTCAGCTGGCACATCTGTTCTCGTTCCCGTTGCCACGTCGGGAGCGCTGCTTCCTTCCCGAAATCTTTTTGCAACTGCATTCCCCGACAGGCGGGTGTGAAGACACGAAGCGAGAAAGAGAGAGTGAGCGATTGATCAATGTTCCGGAGTTCCGGATGGCCGACTCGGATTTCAGGTGGAATTTGGAATTCTGTTAACAGGCGCGGCGCGTAAACACGAGCTGCTTTCAGGATCGAACGGCGGCGGCGCTCTTGTCTCGACTCTTTCTTCCCCGAAATCGGGCTCTGATATTTCCCATTGAAATTCCGATTTCCCATTAAAACTCCTTTGTAGTGCTCGTAGCAAATTAATTGTTTAAAATAAAATGTCTAATGATTTTAGATTGAAATAACCTTGTGTTGAAGAGATGTTTATTGTTGATGATTTAATAGAGAAAAATATATTCAAGTAAAATAGACTTGTTGCATTTATTTTCTTACAATCTAAGGGAATAAAGGAGCATAATTGTTTGAACAAATTGTTAGAATAGAAAAATGTATGTCTTCATTAAACATGGTAAAACATAAAGCTCTATTTTCAATCTTATTCAATAAACGGAAAGTACCACTTTTCCGTCTTTTCTCAAAAAATTAAACTTTCCATCTTCAGGCTCATTTTGACATCTTTCTCAACCTAGGTTGAAAGATTGCAACTTTCCGTCATTGTTGAATAATATTATTAGCACAAATACACCAATATATCGTAATTTCTTCATAACCCGACGTTATACAAAATTTACAACAGAACCATGTTTTATCAAGCATTAATATTTTAATGTTGTGAATTAAAAGTACACCAACGCCGAGACTTCAAACTCTATATTTCATCTTAACAGAAGTCATTTCGATCGCAAATCGAATTTTCATCCGTCGAATCTCAGCATATTTAAATCGTAATAAAAAATGAATGAGGCAAGATGATGGAAAGGGAGGGAAGCGAGTGAACGACATAAATACCACTTTATTATCGGAAAGATAAAAGTCATGAAAGATTGATCAGCGTGTATTGAAAATAAATCCCGTCGATTGCGCGCTTTTCCAGTGCCGTCTCATCAAATATGAAATATGAGCCACGGCAACTAATTGGCGACGGTTTATTTCACCCGACAAATGGACGGACGGCTTTCGTCGGTGCTTTTATTTTCGTCGCGACCATGCATTCGCCAGGCGTCAAATGCATGACTTATCGGTCCGAAACGGCCGAGTCAGATGTCGTTATCGTGCGCACACTTTGGAATGTCTTCTGACACTTCCGATAATGAGCGATCGCGATGTAACTTTCATTACGCGCGCTTTGTGCGTCACGTCCGAGTCTCGTGACAGATAATTGGCCAAGATCTGCCTTCTGAATTCATCATTTATTCAACGTAATTCCCTCGGCTTTTTTCTGCCAACTGTCTTGTCTTCCAATATTTTCAAACTCATTTCAAACAACTCTCCAAGACCTTCTTCTTCTTTTAGCGAATTTCATTTTAAAATAATTTCAAGTGAATACACTTTGGCACACAGCATCGGAGGAAATATGAAAAAAGTTTTTTTTTAAAAATTGAGTCAAATAATGTTTTACTTCACAATCGAATACATAAATATATCACTAAATTGTGACTGTTAAAATAAAATAAATGAACATTTCTTGTTAGAATTAATATTTCAAATACTTGAACCGAAAAACTTGTTATCCATATCATTCAACTTTAATCTAACATTTTTAGGCGCTTGGAAGAATCTTAAAATTAAGCAAGTGTGTTTAGTTACAACGCTTGTTTTACAGTATCAAAATTAACAAATATTCTTATTGTGATGTAAGCATATAATGGCACTCGATCTAGATCTCTCTGTGAAAAGATTACAACAAAAATAATGCAATTCTTTTGGAATTCGCAAAAGAATAAAAAGAAGAAAAAGAATAAAAAAATAACGAGACAATATCGGAAATTTCCTGCACATATATACACATGATTGTAATACATATTCACAATTGTAAGTTTAACGTGTTAGAAACATAAAAATATTTCACAAATGGTAAATCGTGACAGCAATGTCAGATCGAAAAAACTTGACAACATTTTTAAAACGAGAATCATTCAACTTAGAATCGATAAAGAGATTTCCTTTATTTACTTGGTGCGCAAATGTCACGTTGGAATGATTTATATATTTTGAAGTAACACTTGAATTGTTGCAACGCAATGGCTCGGCGAAGAAGAATAACATTACGCGTCGTCGCGATTGAGCGAACAAAAGATGTTAAGCAAACTAACAAGTTCCATGGCGTAAAAGTTAAGGCGATTAAAGTATTAAGCGGCATCACCTGATAACTTGATTCACTTCTTGTTAATTGGAATAGAATTTTTGATTGCGGTTAAAATGTGTTTTAAAAGATTTTTCTTTTGTTTGCTGCACATTTTTTATGATGCACTCGCGTGAAAAAAGGACCTTAAGAAATGTTTAACAAAATTCTTTTTAATAACAACAAAGATTAGAACAATAACACACTTCAACAGTAACGATAATATTGATCACCACAGTTTATTGATTTACCACTTAATTATTGATGATTTAACTACTAAATTTTAATTTGCAAATTAAAAAAATGGTTTATTATAGCTCTAAGTTTTCTTAATCCAAATAACAACTTTATCCTTGTTAATTGATAAAGCAGTATTATTGTTTAACTGAATTGACAGTTTTAATATTTTAATATCATTTACATATTTGCATATATTTTTTTATATATTTTTTATATTTTTTAATTTTCAGGTTATACGATTACCTTAACAGTATTATTTCGTGTAAATAATTTAATAATCACTTTTTCGTGCTTTATTATAAAAATCACAAAAATAAGCGTATAAAATTGTAACAAAATTCAAAGATCGCCAATAAGAACTCACTTCAACTCCGTATTTTGTATTCATTCAATTTTTTATTGACCTGCGAAACAGCATTATTTAATTGATGGAAAAAAAATTGAAAACTCTAAACGACAATTAAACTGCTCCTTTTCTCCGATTGCAATTATAATCAGAGAGCAAAGATCGAATTCTATTTTTAAAATGATAAAGACTTATCTATAAAACTAGCACGAGTCACAATGAATAGAAACATTCATTGAGAATTACGCGTAGGAAAAGATTGAACTTTAAAGTCTAATTGATTGACGACCGATTTTTCTCCCTCCTAACGCGAAGCGCAATTTATTTTTTATTTCCTCCCCTATACTGAAAAAAGTGCAAAGTCACGTTAACATAAAGAAATTCGTTATAATGTAGTATCAACACACTGTCATTTTGACTTGACATATTTTATGTAAACCATCCCATTAAGTCTTTCTAACACCTTTAGTTATTTTATTAATTCACATATACAACGTTCATTCGACTCAAAAGTCAGAAAAAATCAGAACACGCAGATAAAAATGGCCAAAATATCTTGACTACGACAAAACCCTTGAATTATAGCGCTCGTGCTTTTTACTCGGTGTTCGTAAATAAAATACAAACACGACTGAAGCGATACATAAGGCTCGTGGAGTCTTGGAATAGAAATTGGGATAAGCCATCGAGAACCGTTAATGATTCATGCGTAAAGTACCGAGCAGAGCGCTGCGCCGAACTGATATTATCAGGCGGATTTAATGATCGGCGTATGCATCGCCAATACCCCGTATTTATCCGTAATATACAAACGGGTTATTTACTGCCATCACCCCGCGAACTCACATTGAATTTCAATCAGCTTTTCCGATAGACGCCACGTCTATCAATCTTCAACATTTATCCCGACGTGATTTCGTGAAATTGGATCTTCCTTCGCAAAAAGAGCCGCTCTTCTTTATTTGCATCTAATGTATATTTTGTTGTTTCAACATCCGAGTTCGTCGTTGCAATGTCGATGTTATTCGTAGTTTTCAATCATTTCATATCTGCCTCAAAAGGAATAAATGATTTAGAGAAATGAATAATTTTATCACTTGAATAGGGATCTACAGTATTTATCGTTTGTAACAATGTTCACTAAAAACGGCCGCTTTATAAATAGTTTTCTTATTAACAATCAATATCAGTTAAGTTCTGATACTTAATCTAAGAATTATTTATAAATCTAATCAAGACGCGTTAGTGTTCGCCGCCTAACGCCTATCAACTGCCACGTTGAATGACATTTTATCTGGGCGAAAATACGTAAAGTGTTATGTGAAATTACGTATGTTTATGTTACTTAACACTACGACTACTGTGACATGCATTTACACTACCAGCAGAATTATTTCACCGATATTTTCTTACCGTGAAACGTGGTACTTTTACCAAAACAATTATCGTGTATTACTCGCTCATCTTCCACGGGATCGCAACACCAGTTATTTTCAATTTACTTGCAACGCTTTGAATAAACGTTCAACGACCAACCGAATTTTCCAAAACCTTACGAAACTTTAGTAGCGCTCAGTTTTATAGTTATTTTTTCACAATACACAGCAGACCAATCGATTTGTCAATGAAAAGATAAAAGTCGAGGAAAAATCATGGCGAAGCTCGAAAGGAGAGAAGAAAGAAAAAGCGCGTGTTTATCGTTGAAATGAAATGACGAGCATTTTATTTCCGGCCGCTTACAATGTTACAGTTACGATCTCCCTTTTTTGTCCACTTTTTATCTCCGATCGGCGCACTCTTTTTCCGCAGCATCGACGCAGTCACCGCTTACGTAAATAGCTCGCGCAATTTTGCGCAAGAAACGAGCGGCCTCGGCGTAACTGGATCCTCGCACTTGTTTACATAGGATTACGATAAAACCGTGTATCTCGCGCAAAACGTCGTGATAACCCCGAGCGTGCATCTCCGGTCGTTGTTTTTGGTCACGGGTCATGCGAAAGTCCCGTCCTTTCGTAATTTCGCACATTCGTTTCGCCGAGCCCGCGGCTTCGCGTATCGATTTTACGGCCATTGTCAGCCAATTGTGTACCTCCCCCCCCCCGTGCCCCCTCGTCCCCCTTTTCCGAGCCTCGTCATCCCCGATCGCACTGGAGGATGTTATTTCTCATAATAGGGCGAGTTTTGATTCATTGACGTGGTGCACCGTTCGTGGCGATGTATTGTAATTTATGTCGTGATCCTCGTTGGGGAATTTCAGCGAATGTCGCCATTTACAGCGCTCGATGGATGATGCATTTACACGATTTACATGTGAATTGGTAATTTCGTGGATTTATCCACGGGGAATGCGAGTGTTTCTAACAGTTTAAAGTTGGTGGAATTGACGTAAATAGAGTTTCGCACGTGGCTGATCCTTGAATTTGAGTTTGCTCGGAATATACCGGTACAATTGAGAACGCAATTTTATAACGAAAGTGAAAACTTGACTCAACAACTCTAATAAAGTGCAGCCTAATAAATTTATTAAGCCTCAAACAAAATTCTGTTTGAGTATAAAAATGTTTACAATTTGCAGCGTCATTGAAATTGTCGCAAACTTGAAACCCAATTACAAAAGCTACAAATTCAATTGATCCACTCAATTGATACACTGAGAAAACCATATTGTAACCACTACAAGATATACTGTAACGTCGACAATTTCATATAGTAAACTATTTACGATATCATATCGTCACTACTTTCAGCCAATGACGTTGCTCGATTGCTTTATTTCGACCAATCAGCATGCTGGAAATTGTACAATCCATACTGTACGATATCGTTTTCTCGGTGTACGTAATCTAAAATCGGTGACGTGTAGCATTTTTTTGTTGTCTTGCGTACGGTCTGAAAACAAATTGTTCATACACACCGGCCTTCATACATACAGGCCTTTGAAACAGACAAGATCGTATTTTCAAATTCACGCGGACCTCTTGCTAGGCATCATATCGAGTCCGCGCCAATTTGAATTGCTAATCTGAGCAGCGAGAGCCGCGCTTGAATAAGCACCGGTCTTACCCGATCGGCCCAATAATTTATGCCAAACAAATCGACACCCGTGATGAATATATGCCTATCAATAACGTAAATAGCAACAGCGCTCGCCGCGAATCGCATTTTCATAAATGTTTTTCAAACGTCGCGCCTCAGACTGATGGGGGCAAAAAAAGAGTGGAAGAAGCAATTACGTTAAACAAATAAACATTTCGTTTGTCGGCGAAACCTTCGGCTTGATTGGGAAAAATGATTCGATTTATCCCGTTTTTCCGCGCAAAACGAAATTTGATTGGCTTACGCGCGATAAAAGACGTCAAAGGAAATAATTGAAACCACGTTTTCTACCGCCCCTCCCTTTGTATTCTTTTTGCGTGGTTTCGAATCCTATAAAGAGTTTTAGTAGTTTTTCGCAACAACATTTTCCGGTCCGCTTTGAAATTTACATGTCTAAAATAGAATTCGCAAATCTGTGTGCAATGACGGTTACGATTTTATGAAAGGCAAATCAGTTGAAACTTGAAAGATTTAGCTGAATTGTAAAGTAAAAAACAATATTTTCCCAACTTATTACAACGATTAAACAGTATATTATAAATTATTTTTAAGCTACAAATTGGAAAAACACAATAAAACGAATATGATTAAATTTTTAAATAACGAGGAAACGATAGTTTTGCTTTTCTTGAATTCCTAAATTATTCAAGGTGATATTGACTACATTATCATGTTAATCTGAGTATCAACAGTTATTTAAAAAGTGTAACACATCAGTATATATCTTGTGGTAGAACTACCGACACAATAAACTACCATATACGAAGTGTCTTTTACAAAGTCACAGTGAGTTGCACTTACAATACGAGAATGTCTCTGTTGTAATCTGGACTTAATGTCTTTTTTCTTAAAATTCGAAAGTTAGTTATATTTAAACTTCAAACTAATTCATAACTTAAATAAAAAATTAAATTATTTAATTATAAAATGGAACGAAATTTAAAAAATTAACAGTCAATAATGTTTAATCAAATTACGCGAACCAAGCTAAACAAAAAAAAAAAAACAAATTCTACATTTTGACATTTTTTGACTTCGTAGACCAAAGTTTGACATCTTTTTTCCCCGATTCAGATAGTTAAAAATTAAAAAAGGCAAGGCCGTGTTTAACAAAATTTTCACTCAACTTTTTTCTCCCCAGTTCTTTTTACTTCTTTTCGTTGTCTCTCTCCCATTACTTTTTTGTTGTTTTTTCATTCTCACCCGGTCGAACGAATTTCCCGATAGTTGTTGTTGCGTTACGAGAAAAACCGGTTGCGTCACTACGGGCTGTTTGACAAAGTCGAGCCAAAGGGGATAATGTAATCGATTACGTTGCCGTTCCAAATGGCGCGTAATTCAAATGGCTCGTCGACAAGAAGATTAGGTAGATGCATGTACGTGAGCGCACGATGCATGGACACAAATTTATGTATGTACACGTGTACGTTCCTAAAGTTATAAAAGGTTTAAAAAAGACGGGCAAAGGAGAGGTCGTCGTTGACTCATTCGAGATCCTCGCCTAGACCGACGTTTTTCCTCGATTCTTTTTTTACTCTGTTCTCACTCTACTCTTTTTCACCATCCCGATTCTTTCGCCGAAATCGAACAAAAAGGTTAGAATCACTGAATGAAATTCAATCAAAGTTGTATACTCGGCGTTACTTTAATTCGATGCCATGCAAAAAACATGGGATTGGGAAACAGTAAAAATCAAAGAAAAAAAGGCGCTGAAACTTTTTGCAATTAAACTTTTTTATTAAATTCACCTCTTTTTGCGGAATTCAACGGATTGTAATAGATAATTATTCGTGAGCAAAATGGTAGCTTTGTGCACTCGTGTGTAAAATATTACTTACTGATTATAGATTATTCAGTTATGAAACTGTTTCATTGTTTCACATAATAGAATATATCATTTCTAATACAAAATTCTTATTTTATAAATAAAATATTTCAACTTTGCTAAAAACGAAACTTTACTTATCTTTCTTTATTTCTCAATATACGCCGACGAATTAAGTCTCAAGTTTGGAAATTTTATTAAATGGGTGTCGCAAAAAACAAAAGTAGTTGAATTAGTAATTCCAAAGTTTTACTCGGTCGCCTTTATCGATCAATAACTTCTCGGCGACACAAGTTTTTTCATATCGTTAGAAACGGTCTACAATATTAACGTCGCGATTTTAATAATATAGTCTTGCATGTGTCAATGGTCGTTGGGAGCAAAAATTCGCGAGTCGTGTGAATATTTCAACAACGTCTATTTAAGGCGACAGAAAAACGCTCGTTATTGTACAGTTACGTTCATGAAACGTGGCCGTGCATTTTCCACCGATTGTGAACGAAAGTTCGGTTGAAAAGTAATTTAAAATTCGCGCGCGTAGATACCGGACAAAGTGTATTGTACTAAGTTGACATTTGTAGGTTTGCGGCATGCAAATTGTACATCGCCGCTGCGATCAGTCACGAATTGTTGGTTTAATCAAGTCAAGTGTCTGGAATGTTTAGAAACAGTCAAGAAATTTCGCATTTCCCATGTGAATTTTGATGCTCGCAACGAGGTACTTTGTGTAGATAATCTTCATCTGTTGTTTATTTCGAATTTTATTGATCATAAGTTTTAAAGCTAGTTGAGTGAAAACTACGAAAAACATTTTGTTCTAAAATGTATTATGTAAAAATTAGGAGTCAATTTTAATGTTTAAAAAAAAGTCGTTTTGAGTTAGATTTTGTTGCAGCGAAATCGCATCCTGCACACTATAAATTACATTTAATATTTAAAACTGATCAAAGGTTAAACTGCACTTGAAAGCATAGTCCCGTTTACCACATAACTTTCTTCCTCGCGAGTTGGACAGTTTTCCCTGTTTCCCTCGCCAGCAACGAAACTTGACAGGCAAAAAAAAAAGCGTGAAAAACGAGGTGGAATAAAAAAGCAGGCGTAACGCGAAGGCGCTCGAGTATTCGCGGTAGGTGTTGAAAAGTCCGAAGAGGATATAAAAATGCCGCGGTTTTTCACGGTCGACGAGGAATCGTGAAACGAGAGGCGCGAAAGCGGGAGACCTCGTTCCCGAAGACTAATTACCCCGAGGTTAGAGCGATTGCACAAACGAGGAAGTAGGCCTGTAGACACAGAGCGCGCGCGCATTCGCGTTATCTCATTACGACATCGGTTACTCGCTGTTGGTTAAAGCGCCGAGCGAGGAAACCGAGCGAGAAGGAGCCCGCGGGAGATCGTGCGTGCCGTTGTCGTCATCGGATTCCCGTTAGCGCAATAAACCCGGCTAAACCGCCGCTGCCGCGCAAGTGAAAGCACGCGATACTCGCATAATCCGACACTTTTTGCTTTCTTCCGGCCATTTCCAATCAGATCCAGCCAACTCCTCCCCCACCGTTGGCTTATTTATTTTCGTTCGCTCGCTTAAAACGCCCCTCATAATTTATAGCTTTAGATTTACGCCGCGAGTCGTTGCGAACAAGTCGCGCAGGAAGTCCGATTAGTGCCTGAGTTTGTCAGCTGAAATATTTTCATCTCGTGGCTTTCGATCTTTTCAGTTTCTTTTGCAAACGTCAACTTGGTGAAAGATGTAGACCAAAAACATTCGATGCGTAATTAAGTGTATATTTATTGGATTTATTGCACTGAATTTCATTCCAGTTTGTTATGTACTTGAGTCAAGCATATTTTTCTTGAATATTGATATGAATTATTTTCTGTGAATAAATTAACGTAAGTTAAAATATAATATATGAATGTATTTGTATATATTTGTACACTTAACATGATATGATGTAATGTTGAATACGTGATCTTCGTATCAATGAATCAAATAAATAATTATTGAGTTGAAATGATTATTGAGTTGAAAAAATAATAAACATTGTTCATTTTCAATAGTTTTGCATGTCGAAGCCTAAAAGGTCACAGTATATTTTCTCCCATTAATCGAAACAAAAACGAAAGTATTTGTATTGTTGGTTTAAGTATTCTACGAAATACTTCCGGAAATTCATTTCTAACAAAATGTTTCGATTTCACATTCAAAACTATGATTCCAAACGCTCATAATCGTTAACAAATATACTTTGAAATTTTGAAAAACAAAGTTGAAAATAACTCTCGCGAAGTTCGTTGATTACGCGATCAAAAATTTTTCTAAAAGTTGATTCAACATAAAATCATTGAACGAAGATTTATTTTCGACGACGGCACACATCTTACAAACGGCAATTCCACTTAAAGATGAGATCACTTTCTAGATAATAGCAGCTACTTAAACTAAAACGAACGGCAAAATTGTGTGGAAACGTACTGTCGATTAATACAAGTGGGCATTAAAACAAATGACAGTTTATAGTGCCGGAGTCGAGGATTAGATTGACTCCTCTGTAACGGTATTTCTTTTTTTTTTTTCTTTTTTTCTCTTTTTTCTATCTGTCTTTCTCTCTATTTCCCAGTCGACAATTATGACATGAATTAGATCAGGTTACAAATTGTGGTTAACGCAAGAGAAACTTTTCACTCGGCTCGCGAAACTCGAATCGCTGGCGGCGACGTTACATTGCAAACGAAATTCGGACTTTTAAAACATCGACCTTTTGCCGCCGATTCACGGTAATTTTCTAACTATTGGAGCTCAAATGAAAAGTTCACTGCTTCGCAAAGATCTGAAAGTCCTGCTATGCAGCCATTAAAGTCAATACGTTTGTAAACAATCGAAACAAAGGAATCACATTGAATTTGTCGCACACGTTTGACGCACTGTGTCAAACTCGTTGGAGAATATGGCGACCTTCTCAGGAGACATGTTGCCTTCATTCTTGAACGTTTGCTAGGTCAAAGTCGTTTTTCCTTCTTTGCTTAGCAAACTCACAAATGAACATTTTTTTCGCATTACGTCAGAAAGTGAATTCGAGCGTAGGACATTTTATTTTAGTATCAAAAGAGGATGGACTTATTTGAAAATAAAACTAATAAACGGGAGTGAAGAAGAATAAATAATCAACCAACTAACTTTGAGAATGAACTTAAACAGAATTTTCTGTTAATTAATCCTAACTGTTTGATCGTTAATGATCTCAATGAACGGGGCGTATCAAAAGCGTAACTACGCCTGAATAAAAAAGAAAAAAGAATTGCTTCGTGAGAGACTGTGACATTTCGAATCGCGAGCGTAACTTTTTTATACGAGTTTCCACAACTCGGGTACAGTACACTCACACACATAACGCGCACACATTCTTTAAAAGCTTAAAAAGTAGCATTTAAAGTCTATTATTCCCGAGCACAACTTGAGTTCGGCCGAGCGTCGACCAAAGATAAACCTATGAATATTGATGTCACTTCCTTCGCGCAAATTGCCCGGACGCTACACTTTTCCAACTACTCGCATTGAATCATTAAAAAATTCCTCTGAAAATGACACGCCGACCGTAAAAAGTTGCGGACGCACAATTATAAAAATACCGCCCGCTCGCCAACTTCGGCCGTAAAACTGCAAACTATTTCGAGTGTATACCTCCGTCGGATCAATTATTCAGCCGCGCGAAGAAACTCGCCGGCGAATTAATCGGAAAAGTCAACATTGTATAGAAATCACAATAAACTTGGCCAATTAAACGGAGAATAAAAAGGCTGGTGGCGGCAGCGGAGGGGAAAGCGCAAATTAAAAGTCTCGCCCGGGAAATTGGACGCGAATATTTGCTCGGAAGAGCCGGCGCGTCTTGCCTATATGTAGAGTACATTTATTGACGAGTGTTGAGAGCGAGCAAGAAGCAAGACAAAGTGACGAAGTAAAGCAGAGGCCTTTGACCCCCTTCGTGTAACTCCGTCTTTGTCGGCCAGTCGCGGCGCGCTCCTCCTTCCCCTGACGCTCCTTCGCCCCCTCCCGGGCCTTTTATTCCACTGTTCTCTTTCCGCTTCCCCACCTGACGGTCCTGCTTCGTCGCGTCGACCTGCATTCATTCCCCGCAACACAACCTCCGCGACATCGATAAACGAAACCGAGCGCTAAGTGCATTATAACCTCCCACGTATCCGCCACTAAAGGTCATGCTCTAACGAGCTCCTTTTATACTTACGCTCACCCTCCTCCCCACTTCTACCCTGCCCACACCTCGCGCCTTCTCCTTTCGGTTTTGTACTCGTGCCGCGACACGGACACGCACACGATCCTTTATCTCGGAGCCTGCGCGATTATCTATTCATCTTTTCCACGAGTCCTTTTCCCCTGAGTTTATACACACGTAATTCCAATACTTTAATCCGCCTCAAGTGACGCAAGCTGATTCAACAATCTATGGCCGTAGAGTTGCAAGCGCGGAGAGGTGCACGTTACGCGACATGGCCGTAATTGTCAGTACCTCGCGCCCAAGATCGCCCTGTCATTCCTTCAGTCACGCATTCAAATAAATCATTGACGCTGGCTAATACGTCCATTAATGCCTTCGCTCGAATTTCATATATGATCGTCTATTTTATTTGCCACGGTGTCAGGGAAAAACAACAGTTGCACGGTAAATTCTTATTTTCCGTAAAGTCGAGTTGAACTTTGAAATACTCAATTTCCTCACTCGAGCGCATTTACGTTTACAAAGTCTCGTCACTTAATTATGATAATCTTAAAAGTTATTGCCAGGTCAAAATGGCAGGTGGAACGAAATCCCGTGAACACGGAGGTTAGGTTCCGGGAACGCGCGCAACGATTGCCCCGCTCGCATACTTTGCCCGTGGCAAACATCGTCGCTTAATCGTGCACGAGTTTCAGCCGGCGCGAGTCTGCAGGTGCCGCGTTATTTTGGCCGTTTTTCGTTATAATTCGGTCAACGAAGCTACGGCAACGGGGGAATCGTCTGCGGCGAAATTCATTAACAGACATTAATGGCCGCGGGAGCGAAAACACGGGTGGCGTACGCACACCGCCGGGCAGATGCACGAATCGTTATTCGTTATTTGCAAGATGGCCGCCGCGCACTCAATCACGTGACCCTGGTACGTACCGCCGGCACGAATATTACAAGTTGCCCGGTTGCGAGCGGTTATTATAGCGGCTCGAGTCAATTCCTCCCTATGCACGAGAGTCGCTCCCTCGTAGCGAGGATCCAAGTGCTCACGGCCTTGCCACGTGTGTGTGTGTGCGTTCGTGGGTGTGTGTGCGTATCGACGTGGCAACGCACCGAGTCGGCCCGCGGAAACACCCGGACGCCCCGGTGTGGCCGACCCTCCGACACTTTACGGTATTCCGCGCTGAAAACCGACTCCTGTGCCAATCGAAAACTCGAGCGAACGAGTGCGCGGGCTTAATTACGAAAGGGATCATTAGAGCAGCGCTTTTCGGCCCGATCTTCTCGAGCACGCGAAATTTCGCTTCCAGTTTCGACCCCTCCCCCGGAATCGCAAATTCGTGCACCGCTTTCGGCGTATCCGTGCGTTTTATTACCGAGTTTGCGGCCTCGTCGCAAGTTCACATTACAATAAATTCGCTGCTTTGCCTTTCCGCGCTTTCTCGCCATTTTGATCAAACGATTCAGCACTTTGGCTTCGAATGAATATTTTTACAGAAAATGTAGCGTAAAAATTATCAATGTTTCGTAAATGTCGCACCCCATGTTGTTAGTTTAACAGAATGTTGCATAATTTACAAACGAACGTAGAACTGTGTAATAAATGCGGAATGAAAACAGAGACGACAAATAATTCGCTTGGTGCGGTTTAATTTGACCGAAACTTTGCGGGTCGGTCCTCTTCGCGAACTTTTCGTTACGTGGTATTTGTCTTCCGCGCCTCTTTGTCTTATCCATTATTCACGACATGAAAAACGGCCATCCATCTTTATCAAAACAAGAATACGCGCGTCCAAAACGCCCTCCGGCTGGCGAAATAAATCGTCGCTTAAGCGATTTCAAGCGCAAAGCTTGTCGCTGAATCGGCGTTACGGTCGTCGCAGAAAAATTCAAGTTCGGGGGAATTTCAAGTTAACGAGCCTGGGTAGCGAGGTAACCCGGTTCCGGCGGTATTTCGATAACCATCAAGCCTTTCCTTTGACTGACAGACACGACTTCTCAAACAATTCAATAAGAAACAGCGGCTTTGACGCAGACGACTTGTTGCAATTAGCCGAACTTTCCCGCGGCTCTGGGATTCTTTTGTCCCGGCGTTCATTGGCCGGTTGCGTAATCGCGAAACGTCTTTCCGCCTACGCTTTTCATGTCGCGTACGCTTGCATTTGCGAGTGCAACGAGAACCTTTCGATACGCAATTGACTGGTACGTTTTTAGGTTTCGTAGTACGCAGTCCTACATTACATTTGCCTGTTTCTTCGTGGAAGAACGTAGGAGTTTCCAAGTGAAACTAGAGGAATTTTCAATTCTAAAATATATCGTTTGTTTCAGAACTTCAGAACTGACATTTTAATTATCAATTTTATCATTAATCAATTTCAATATAAAATAATTTTGAGTAAAAGATAGTTAAAGTTTAAATAACAGATAAATAAACAATTACAAGTAATTTAAAAGTACACGTTATCTTATTTTTAATGCCAAATTTTGCAAAGTTTACACTCATAAGCATAATAATTTCTTGAACATGTCTACTTTACTTCAATAAATAATATGAGGAAGTATTAAATTTTTAGTAGTCGATAATTCATTTATTTTATTACACTCTATTACTTAAAATATCGTTAGGGAATAACTAATTTTAAAAGTAATCAAATTGTCTTTTTGTAAATATAAGAGTCTGAGGAATCACCTTAAACTACTCAAAAACCTTATATTCTTACTCAAAATATACTCTACTGCATAAAACATGATAACTTTCTCGGCAAAAACCCAACATTCGCGAAAGCTCCTCGAACTGTCGCCAACAGTTTTTCATAAAGTAAAGTGCTCTCACGAGCGAGCAAACTCTCGGCCGATCGAGCGGTTAATAAAATTGTCCGATCGGATAACGCTTAAGAGGAACGAAAATAAAGGACAAGTTAGAGGCGAGCGTGTGCGTAGGCATTGACGTTACCGACCGAACAGGAAACGCAAAGTAAATACATGCGAGGGTTCGGCCGGCGAAGCAAAAATAAAAATAAAAGCCGCTCGTTTTTCTCGGCCGAGTGTGCGCAACCACGCGAGTGATACGCCGCTCGTTTTCTCGCCTATCTCGTGTCCTCCAAGTTCCAGCCGCGATCTCGTTATTAACTTGGTGTATCGCTGTTAATTCCATAGAATTACTGCCTTCTGATGTCAAATTAATTTATAGCTTATAGGTTTTCCATTTATCTTGCGACCGTACACTCGAAATTCCATACTTGTCGAGAAATTCAATTAACGTACCTTTTCACTTTCAAAAGTATTTTAACAAATAGCGAGGCTTGCTAGAGCACATAATTTTGAAAAACTTTCCTAGGTTATTACTTTGAACAGTCGACATATCCCAAACCACAGTTTCCAGTTTTGCAAGAAATTTCGCATTATTAAAACAAAATTTTCACGTCTCACCTCCTAAAATGTATTCGTAAAAATTATTTTTTACATTGTAAAACTTACGAACATTAATCATTAATCACTTGAAAAAATGGATCAAAGAATTTAACATTTTCAAATTTACACATTCAAATTTGAAATCTGCAAAAATTGTACGGCGAATTATCTCTTAGCGAATTATTATCATCGATCAATTATTTTAATAAATCATGAATCATCCTTTCGCATTGTAACAGCTTAGATCGCAAATATAAAAGGCCAATGACAAATTGAATTGGTTATCGGGGCTGAAAGGTCATGGTTGTCCTTCTAGTTGAGTTAACTGCCTGAAGCGGGACTCACTCGAACGTAGATTTTGTACGAAATAACTTGCCGTTTCCTCGAATCGATTCGTTTTTTTTGCGGGAGGTCAAGAGATATTCCCATAAATTAAAATCCATTTCCATTTCGTTAAAGAAATTGGTCTCTTGACAGATTCCGCTGCACTTGAACGTGTACCTCGGACTCGTTTTATAAACATCTTTCTTCATTGCACATTTCGATATCCAAACAATATCAAACGCCGAGAAAAAGTTTCGCAAATATGCATAGAAACACAATCTCACTGTGCCGAAATTCAAAAGGATACTTAAATGAGAAATTTCTATATTTCAAAATCAATGGGACATTCTTTCAATCGAATCGCTTTTTTCTACAAATTATCGTCAATGTAAAAAAAAGTTTGCCAAAGTATGACAAATCACCTTTAACCCTATAACCTTTCTCTTATTTCCACCGTTCTTCGCTCGTAGTCGACAAAAAATTGGCACTCGTTCTTCGGCAGAGTTCTCTCGCGGCCCAACATGCACGCTGTTCCCGGGTCAAACGTAATTACGTCCTTCTGCCCGTACACGTTCGTATAATCAATAACATCAATACAGGAAATATGCTTTTCGAGTTGATCGGCCGACCGTGCCAGACCTCAAAACACATCGCAATCGCCCGTCATTTAACACGAAACGCAAACCGTGCGCGAGGATCTGGCCGAAACTCGAGCTCCCCGTCCCCCGGCGCCAACATTTTCGCAGCGAGTCAGCGAAACGAGTGCAGCGTCGGTGGAATGCAGCGCCGGCCGCGCCAGTAACCCGAGACTGGGGCGAGCGCGCGCAACCCTCGTACTTTCGCCTCGAGGGTGACTGCGCTCGTGGATTTCGAGGCTCGATATCGCCGGCAATCGATATCAGACGCGCCCTTACACGTACACACGTGCGCTCGCTGGCGAAAATACGCACGCACGCAGGCGCGCGCACACGCACATACCGCGCGGCCTCCGCGGCTCGTTTGCATCCGCCGGGGTCACACTTGCGAGCCTTGTGACCTCCGTCAAGGTCGTTGCTTATTTACCGACGACGCCGTCGTCACGCGACTACCCGTTTTGTCGAATTTCCCCGGAACGGCGCTTTGAATTGCTTTGACGGATTAACGTGATTACGGATGAATTGCGAATTACGCCGGGCAAATTTATGTTGTGCGTTTAACCGGGACAAAGGGTAAATTAATGCGCGCGCTTGTTTGCTTAACAAGAACTGTTTTTACGACGTTGTACTAGACGCTCGGACGAAGTAACGCGACTTAGCAGATCCTTGAATCAACTCATACATTATGCTTGATAATGTGGAAAATAGTCAAAGAAGTTGTATATTTTCGAAACACGGATAACGCAATTAACGGATAGTCTTTCTTCGTTGCAATTTATCAATAATAATATTATTAGACTTTTTAAATCTTTTTTAATCTTTTTTTTGAGTTAAATTTAAAAAGTTTAAAGAAAATGTGTATAACTTTTACAGTTAAATGTAAAAACATTTGACTTATCCACAAAAGTAAGAATTCGTACATTGGCAACATTTTCCGTTTTACATAGCAAATTTCTCAACTGTAAAATCCACTTTGTTTCCGTACACGAAAAAGGTATCCATCAATTTGTAACCGCAACGCGCAAACAGTAACTGGAGCGACAGTCACGATGCGAGGCAAATAAGCGTGGGGCTAGGGCGAGGAAAAAAATATCGCAGGGGGGGGGGGGATGCGCGCGGAAGGAAAGAGGGACGTAAGAGCAAAACGGAACGCAAACAATAACCGTTCCAATCACTTTTTAGTACTCGCGTGCAATCCTCCGCCCCGGCAACACGATACTTTTGTATTATTGAATTGACTCGCGCGCGGCCAATATGGTAATACAATTTGGAACTCGAAACAATTGATTTTCCCAACAATATTTCCCGCCGCTCGATTCCAAGGAACTCGAGCGCAACCTTTTCAGCCGGCACTCGCCGTCTCTCTCGCGCCCACGTCCCCGCTCATGTCGTCCCTGTCTTTCTCGTTTCGCGAATGTGCCGAGTTGTTCGCGATAAAAATAACGCGCTATTCATTCAAGAATGCCGGCTATGTCCGACGGGTTGTGCACCTCGGACCCCCTCCGCTCCCTGCGAACGCGGCAACTCTTCGCCGATCGTTAATTTAATTAATTTAATTCGCAAAAATCAACGCCGATTAAACGGCGATTAAACCCACTTTCGCGTTCAGTGTCACTGCGTTGCGTCGGGGATAATTCGAATAACTGGCCGAGCGATTAAAAAAGTTGCGCCCGACTGCCAATACGCCAACTTTTGCCTACCCTTTCTCTTCTCCCGCCCCGAGTCGCTGCGCCCAGCGCCTTGCGAGCTTTATGGAATTATTTTTTCGCCGGCAATAAAACGGTCCTGACTGTTTTCGAACAAACTTCCGCGCGGTTATTAACGTTTCTTTATCGCAAAAAGGGGTGGGCGGGTAAGAAGGGCGAGAGAAAAATCGACGAAATATTGCGAAGGCAGCTTCAACGCCGACGTGCCGAAAATTTATTACGGTCACTTCGCAGAACTTTTTCATCAGTCTTCGGGATCGACTGTTTATGCAATTTTATGCAGACGTTGCGGAACAATGGGATAGCTACTGTAAAGTGTTTCGTACTTTTATAATAATAAATCGTGATGAAAATGTCTTTGATAAATTGTTTTGAGGAAGTATTTTGTTGACAAAAAGGACGTCAGATTCGATATTCAATGGCTTAGAGATTATTTTGCATCGAAAATGAAAAAACAAACCTCAGCAATGAATTTACCGTTATTCAGATTGAAAATGATTATTTTCATCGCATTGTGGAGTATACCTTTTTTTGAACGACAGAAATCAAACACTTAAATTGCTGATTTATTTTCTTGAAGTTGAGAAGGATTAAAGCTTATTCTTGTAAATCTTTATAAGATCATCGACACAGTAGTCGTACTATTCAATATTTTCATAATACATCAATTTTCACACCCAAAACATCTACATCTAAATAAAGTCCCATCTTCTTTTTCCTCAAAAAAAAGATTTCTTCCGACTTGGAAGTACTCTTTCACAGTACAAAAAGTCAACACCAAACCCCCGCAACATTATCCCCGTTGGAAATGGAACAAAGGTGTTTCTAATGGCGAGAATAGTCGGGGAGACAATTTACAGGAAGATGGCGTCGCTGTCCTTGAACGAGTCGTTCACGTTTGGCGAGCGAGCCAAGAAAAGTTGTCGCTGAAAAAGAGACACGGGAGAGCGGGCGGCTGACGCACACGAAATGAGTGTCAACTCTCCTTCTCCCTCTTTCGTTTGCCATCCTTGTCCGTCCGTCTCCACTCGACGCCGTTCGCGTAGTAGCGTTACATAAACCAGACCCGGAACACCGGCTGCCAACGACGAGGACGTTATGGTTGCTAGGCAGCGTCGGCTCGGCGCGAACGTGCGCGTCTTTCGCGATGCGATACGCGAAACGAGCGCGTTAAAGACGGCCAATCGATACGACGTGTTTACGTTGGTTTACGTACCGTAGTCCTCCCGGCCACATGACTAAGCGCCCGCGAGCCGCGTTAGTCATGCACGCGCCGACCGACCGACCGACCGACCGACCGATCGGGCTCAGCCATCGTGCGAGTCATTCCGCGTGATTCACCTTTGCCCGCCAAACCCATTTCTCTCGAACCTTTCGCCGCTATTTTCGGAACGCTTTGCAATTTACGAGCCTGCGCTCGCGGACAAGTGCACTTCTTTTCCAATTTTCATTTTTCGTTCCAAGTCGTTGCCTTGGAAGTCCTTTACCTTTACCTTTCTCTACATGCATCCTTCGTCATTTAATTTACTTTTCTTTATTTCTCTACTGTTTCGCGTTTTCGCGTTATTGTTGCAATAAATTTGTCATCTCCCTGTTAATTTTGCGGTACGACATTGTCGTACTTGTTGCGCTTTTTAGATTCGGTAGAATGAATCAACGTGTGCAGACGGTTTACTATTGCTTTCTTTTTCTTTAAAAAATCAATCAATTGAAAATGTCTAATATTTCTGACGTAAGAAGGGAAAGAAAATAGGAATAGTCGAGATTGTTGAGTACGATTAAAGCGGTACGGTTTTAATTTTTGGGGTAGAAAAAGTATGTCGCGTTTTCATTAATTTCACACAGTACAAACGAGTTCTTGATAGACTATACTTTTTTTATACATATATATTTTTTATTGACTTTCGAAGTTACGCGAGTACTAAAAACCACTGGTAACTCGGCTGAAATATTAAAATCCAATTACTCAACGATGAAAAACTTTCGAACATATCTTTATTCCTCCATTTTGGTTCACTCGAGTTTTAATCAGCAATGCTTTTTCCTTACTTCCATTTTTCTGTAAAAAATAAATCAGCAGTGATCATAAATTCCGGTTGAATTTAAATTTTTCTCGCCTGCGATATTCGAACCAAGATCAAACGATACACTTTCTGACTCGGCGAAACTCGTTCGGTCAGTTGTGTTGCTATGATTTCGTTCGCACAACTAGTTGCGAGTGTAAATAGAAATAAAAACACATGACTTTTTTCAACGTCCTACTTTTCGATCTCTTTTTGTTTGTTTGTTTTTGTTTTCTTTCGTTCACTCAATTTCGTGTTATTTCACAGTAGAGTAAAACGAATTGAAGTACAAAGTACAAAAGCACAGTGCAAAGGATCAAACTTGATATCAATTTATCAAGCCATTTTTTTACATTTTTTATTAAAATCCAAAATCAATATTTTTCATCAGTTGAACGCAATATCAATATATTTCCATGTTTAGTAGGGAGAAAATAGTACTTTTCTTGCACATATGACAAAATAACAATATTTATTACACCATTTCATCAATGTAAAGTCAACGCAATAATTACTCAAGTGAATTCGAAGAGCATTGTCGTCGAGTTTAACACACACCCGGGACATTACGTATTCGAAATTTCGTAGTTCAATGAACAGTAATCGCAATGTTTGACCTGGTAAGATATTGTTGTGTTAATTGCGCGCGAGCAACATTGTCATGCTTATCGCAAAACGAAAACACACTCGTATCGAGCATCCACCTCGCGTGACATTCTCGTATCGTTTCACAAAAAAAAAAAAAAAAAAATAAAAACAAACAAACCCTTGGTCGCTCTCATTTTTACGAATTGATTTTCTTTTATTTTCCAGTAGATGCTTTTAAATTTGAACACCCCGGCCTCTCTTTTTCTCTCTTTTTTAAATCAATCTTATTGAGAGAATCGGAATGTGGAATCTGAGAAATGAAAATATGTGAATATCAAACTTACTTGATTCGTTCAAAGTGGAGAGTAATAAGAATTAAAGTTGCATAAATTTTTGAAGTATTTAATTTCACCGTATTTTAACAGTAGTTTCAACTTCTATTATCCATTGTAAAATGAATGAATTATTCGTCATTTGTCACGAAAACTTACCTCCTGTAACGTAAAACTAACGAAACAGTCATAAAAATTGCATTACATCAAGTTCGTGCAAACATTCCAGAATTTTCATGGACTCAATCCCTCGGTATGTTGGGTGCTTTAGTGAAAAGTATTTAAGATTGTCGGATCCAACTATTCTAATATTGTAATTAGTATAAATCATGTTTTTTTTTCTCGCCAATATTTTTCATCGTGGCCACTGGTCTTTTTACATCACGACGTCATTTGTCGGCAATGCGGTCCGCACGACGTTGGCAACGCGAGCGAAAAGCAAGGAATCGAGGAACGTACGCTGAATTTCACCTTGCATAACAGGGGCGACAGATGCGCCAGACAAGGACGCACGCCGTAATGCGCTCGCCCGCATTCGACCATTCGCAATCCCAATAATACTTTTCTCGTTATTGTTTTGCGTTCCGCTTCACGCTCTTCTATAATTTTTCCCTACAAAAGCCACTTCGGATTTATCCTACAGCCACCCCCATTCTTTCGACTTTTATTTATCGATTGATATCGATTAATTAATTTCAATCGCTCCAACTTTTCTTCATAATTATTCTGTTATTAGTTTCCCGTTGATTTTTTTCATTGTTATTTCTAACGCTCTTTTTCAAAAGGGAAATGGAATTGAAACTTGCTTCGGAAGTATCATCTTATTCAATACTTGAAATAAACGTCGACGTCAGGCAAGGAAAACAAACACCCCATTGCAGAAGAAAAAAGCCACACTCCGAAAGTAGTCGGTTTCGACTGTAACGTTGCGCTCTCCGGACTTTGGCGTTCCGCGTAAAATCAACTTTTAATTAAATTTCCAGTACACGGGAACGGCGATGGTCGCGCTACAATTTCCGTTCCCTTGTTTGCAATGCAAGTGCGCGTAAACTACGGCCGACCCTGTTTACGTACCGCCAGCACACGGGGATGGAAAAGCATTGTGTTGAACATTATTTATATGTATATATTTACTACTGTATACATTCTCAATTTCATTTATTTCAAACAGTTTATAATTTTACATACAAACAAAAGTTAACTACTTCATTATTATTTACCATTTTTTGATTAGAGACTTTTATTCTTTTAACTTAGTTTAAGTTGAGTTAACGATGTCTCGTATGTCACGTCGATTCAAGAAAAGAAGTCCCGCATTTTTATCTCGCACTGTTCTTAGAGACCGCGCCTTCTAAACGCTTAAAATATACTATCAACGGAGTCGGTCAAAACGAGACCAAGTCGTTTACTATCACTGTTCGGTAATACCCATAGCTTTATTTATAGACTTTGTTATATATATATATTAACCGAATATTCGCGCAAGCAATACGAACGCATCCACGCTACATCGCCGCAATAATTCACGGAATAAGCCCCCATGGCCCCGCCGTGGCATCGCAATACCATTGCCCCACGCTGACGCGCGCCGTTGCCGGCTGTTTATTAAAATTCTCGATCGATCATCCCACGGCGGAGTAATCCACGCGAGTTGCAAGCGCGATTGCGAGATGTTAGACGCTGGAGAGCAGCGGTTGTTTGCAATATATTTTTGTAATCGCTCGGTCCTTGTCGGCAAGTGCGAGGGAGCGGGACGGAGATAAATAGACAGATAAAGAAAAGGAAAGAGGTGGCGCGGCGGCGAGGTTTGCCGGAGAGGAGAGGGAGGACGGGGGGGAGGGGGTGGCGAGCGACGGTCTGTTGGCGCATTGGCCGCTCGATGGTGGGGGGCCTGGTGCAGCAAAGCGAGGGGGCGCCACTGGCGGGGGCTAGCTCGGCTGCGCGCCGCAGTAGAGTAGCGGCCTCCGGAGCGCGTCGTTGCGTACGCGCGACACCCAACAGCGAGTAGCAATCGATCAGCCGAGACGCGCTTTCCGAAACGCGACGCCCCACCCCGCGGCGATCGCGTTTGACCGGATGTAGCTTGGCAGCGCCAAATCCGACGCGTCCAAGTTTTCGAGCCGCGGCTTCGGGGCGAGGCCCGCGTCCCATCAGCCAGCGAAAGGCCAAATTTCGCTCGAGCGATTAACGTGCTCGCCAATTTCGCGGCCATTGTTGCCTCGGCCCGGCTAATTGACGACGGACTCGGGGGGTCAGTGATCTGTGCTCAGTGCTGCTCGATCCGTAGTGTCACTTAGTATTTGGCATCTGATGATCGGGCTAAGGAAATCTATACGGTGCAAATAGTTGCGGAACCACTAGTGTCATCGAGTTTTTCCTACGATGATGAAGTGAACGAAGTTTTGGTTGAGTGACCGGAGTCTCGTTGGTACTAATAGGTGCTAAGCCCATCGTATCAGCTAGTACCTCTTTCATATTGTGTAACGAAACGGATATATACAGTGTTTGGTAGATACCAGATACCAGAAAAAAGTTTCAAGTCAAGTGAATCCAAGATGTTCCTGAAGAGGATTTTGGAAATTTGACTGCTGGTACAGTAGCCTACCTTTTGAAGTGGAATAATGGCTGATCTTGGACTCGATTGTGGACAAAGGAAGTACTGGTAGATGTGCCAAGTGTAGGAGTAGACACGCTAGTCCAAGTGTCATCTTGCAAAGGTTGCTGAAAGTGCGGGTTAATAAATAAGTCAATTTTTGCGCGAGTGCTAAGTGAAGCAATAGCGACGAACAGTTGCTGGCTGAAGAAGCTTTGTGGGTAGGACGATGTTGCGGCGAGTGTCTGAGGATGCGAGCGCAGCCAAGACGGTGAAAGGATCTGTCGTGACGACGGCGGAAGCATGGCACCGGTGCTAGGAGGCGCGGCGGCAATGGCGGTTCTTCCGGCGAGCCCGCAAACGGCAACCCAGGCTACCCCGCTTAATCCGGCGGCGGCGACGGCCAATCAGCCTTCGGCTCAGCCCCAACTTCTTTATCAACCTTATAACCTTGTGCCCGCGGCACCGCCAACCGCGGCCTTCCAGCATCATCATCATCATCATCTTCATCACCAAAATAACGGAAACGGCGTCAGCAATAACGGCCATCATCAGCACACTTCCGCCCAACAGGCCGGTTACCGTCAGGACCATCCTGGCACCCCAACCAACCTCGCCCTGTGAGCTTTTGTGATTTAATAAATATGCTTATTTGCGGAAGAATGATGCGAACGAGAGTATGAATAAGTTGGAGGATGATACAAGGTCATTTGGGTGGATGGAAAATGACGGATGAAACTTCCTTCGGTCTTGTAGGACAGAAAATGTTGTGTGGAAAGTTGATTTAAGGGTCTTGTGTTGGATCTATATTCCCAGAAAAACTGTATTTTTTGTAGGTGAAACATTTAAAGGTCATTCGAAATACCTTCGATAATCTTCTTTTCTGAGTTGGTTGAATTCAGAAATGAGTCTAAGGACGAGACTTAGACCGTCGAATATAATCTATATAGATGTTGGAAATAACAAGAGAAGATTTTAATAACGTGGTTTTCAAAGATTCGTTACGTATATGTTTAGAAATAGTTGCATATTTACAAGTGGAAACTTTTAGATGACGTATAATGTCAAACAGTGCATTTTTTTGTAATTCAAGTGAATTATGAAGTGCATTTATAGAATTCATTCATTTATATCGAAAAGTGACTTATGTGGATCTTTATGATAGATAATAAATTTGTTGTTAGGATTTTAAGAGTTTTAAATCTCTTACAGCGCAACATTTGAAATCTAAAGATATTATCCATTTTAAGTAATCTCTCGCCGAGTTTCCCCTGTTTAAAATCGTCAGGATTATTTGCAGATTTACGATTACATCGAAGCTTTGTGGATTAAATGAGATCTTTCGTTAATTTTGTTAGCGATGTACGTGATCTCTGCAAATCGCGAATTATACAAGAATACAGGAATACTACTGAAGCATTTGTTTCACTGCGAATCCCATCATACTTTCTAATTGAGAGTACCTTCAGTTTAATGATTTTACCACAATGCATTATTGATGTAGCCATGTACTAAATGTTTTCTCACATACGCTTGCAATCACAAGTCTTGGTTGCTGTCACTTCCATTCTTTTGTTCTCGGTGTAGATTTGAAAAAATTGATGTATACAAATGATCTTTCAACATCGTTCATTCAACTCCGTCAAGATTACCCACAGATTCCTAATTATATTTAAAAAGATCGTAGCTTTTCATTATACTGACAGCCTCACAAGTGAACTGCGTTCTTCTCAACTCCCCGAAAGCCCTTCTTGTATATAAATTTCACGATTACCATAAATCCTACAGCCGAATGATGAACCAAACTTCGTAGCAACATTTTTCACGGCGAGCCCGTCGAATCCGCAAATTAGTTGACGAACTTTAATGGCTCCATTTTGAGTCGAGCAGAATAATCCATTCGACCTGGAATTCAAACGAAATTCAAAGCCAAGACTCGTGCTTTTTGCCCAGCGAAATTGGCCAATTAAGCCACCCTGCGCAGCTTGTCGTGAGATCGTCCGCGGTCGGGACGACGATTATGACGCAGCGAGACGAGAAACAGGCGACGTGGGAGGGGACAGCCGAAAGCCCGTGTCTCGTTTATTACGCGACTCGCAAAAGTGGAACGAACACGTAAATCAAATGGCTCGTCATCGTTTCCTCGTCGAGGCTTCGAATCAATTACCGCGCGGCGGCGCCGAAATAGCGAGATCGTCCGAGTCGCTCGAAAGCGACTATTTTCAGAGCGACACATTTACGAGATTCTCAAGGAAAGTCAATGAGCCGGCCAATTCTATCAACGTTTTTAACCCGAAACTCGAAACACATGGCGCCGATGTTTTCGGTCGCATAACTCCAGCGCGCGGTATGCAGCCATGAATGAAGCTTCTCGCCATTTTCGTCCGGCCAATTACAAATTAGCTACTTAAGGCGAAGTGTCAACTCTTTTGCACCAACATAACAAATGGAGCCACTTTTGCGAATGCCGGCTCGAGAAACAAAGGTTTTCTTATGCATTAAACTGATTCGTTAAAATTAAAGATAACTCTTCGTAATGAAATTTAAGAACATTAAGAATTTTATTTCACTGTTCCTCCTCGGTATTTAACTTAACTCTTATTTGACTTTACGATGCAACAAAAACTAATTTAAAATATTAACGCAGTACACAAATGGAATAGCTTTTCACAATTAAAGAACTCCATTTGGAAGGTACAGATTTAAATTGAAGACTTCATTAGTCATCTTAAAATTCGATCGAGTTTGAGAGAAGAAAAACGATTCGATCCGACGGGATCGGAGAACGAACGACGGCACTTAATAAGTGTCATAGACCGTCGAAAGATGTTACAAAAAGGTTCTGTTCGTTTTCCCCCGACATATGGCGCGCAGTCTGGCATCCCGTCTCTGCGAAACCTCGCGGCCGGAGTTCGCCGAGCTGCTTATGGTTCGGAAGTGAGCCGTAACAAGCGAAAACAAATCCAATGCTGGATATAAACGGCGATAACGGACTTGCAAAAAAGGAATAGCGATTTGCGGGGACGTGTAACGAAATTGCAAAATGGAAACCAACGTGGAGTTCAGACCACGATATTAACGTCACGTTCCCGAAAAAGAAAAACGCGCCAACGCAAACTTTCTCCTGGTTAAAAAAAGAAAAAAAAAAAGAAGAAAGAAAGAAAGAAAAAAAAGGTGCACTTTATCGTTTCACTCGGTCGTTGCCGGGAAATCAATACGAATCGACCTAACATTTGCGATTCCTGTAACGACTTCGGGTTATTGCAGCAAGAAGATGAGCGCGAGTGAAAATGAAAAACGGTCGACGTAATCGCGGTGCAAATCGAACGTTATTCACGGCAGCGGCTCATTTCATGGTGTGTATTACATAATTGAAATTGTTCGCCGTCAGGCTCAAGTCATTAATCACCTAGCGGCGACTTATCGCCGAGCTGATTAAGTCCCAACATTTCGCGCCGGTTTTCCCGGCAGGCTAGTGACTTTTCGCAACCCAACGCATACAGTCACTCGGCGTCGCGGTTTGTGAGTCACCCTGCCGTACGCCGAGCCCGAACTACAGTTAATCCGGCTGACTCAGCAATTGCGAGCGTCGCTTTAAGAGCGTCGACGAAGAAAATGAAATTTCGGTCCGAGGCGCTTGTAACAAACCTGTCTGACGGCTTTCGATCGCCGGAGAATGCCCGAAAGATGATCGTGATTTCGATTCCAAGCGGGAACGCCGCGATCAATGAGAATGTGGCACTGCGGAATTGTTTGCTTACCGTCCGATTGAAGGTTTAGTTATCTAACGGCTCGAACATTATTGTCTTAAGTTGCTAAAGGTGATCGGTTTATTATCCTTTGGCTAATTTTACGCCGGCAAAAGTAATGGAGTCGATCTAACATTACGTTTCCATGTGATTCTGTAAAATCGGACGTCCATTGCGAAAAATCTTTCGGAGTTAAGGAAAGGAAATTTCTTGCTGCAGTGAAACGTGTTATACTGTTATTAAATACATATAACAAATAATTAGACAGTGGACATTTCTTAGTCTGAAATACGAAAATTTTCATTGTTAAAAATGGTACAAATGAAGTTGTATTTCTCTTCATTTGCTGTTGTGTCAATCGTGCATGATATTAAAGATTTAAATTTTGAATTTCAGTATAAAAAAGTATGCTACAAATTAATAAAAGTTGTACGATTAATAAGTTGAATTATGAAAAAAAAATCTACGTGAAATATTTGTTCGAAAATCCATTACAATTCTATTTTTTCGATTTAGCAACATACTCTAAATATTTAACATCATTTTAACATGATTATATAATTTTTTTTTAATCTGAAAGTGCATTTAAAAATGTAACGCAAACATAACAGACGTGTTACACAACTCTTATTAATTTCAACGCGTTACTTCAAACTAAGAGTTTCATTTGAGACTGTAATCCCAACTCGATACGGTATGTTTACAGTATTCAAACACACCTGTACATTTTTGTCACGCGAAGCATTCAACATTCAGCAAATTATAATAATGCTTCATTAAAAAGCCAACCATTTTTGCGACTCAGTTTAGAACGGCTTTAAAAACCCTTACACCTCACATTTTTAAGTGACACTGCAGCTACTTCGAGCCTGAATTCATTAGTGAAATGACTAAATCGCAGGCGGAACCGGTTGCGCGCGTCGTCCGCAAAGAGCAGCCGGCGGAACGAAAATGAAAATAAATCCGCCCGCCGAAAATGCGAGATATTTATTTTGTCGCGACGCTCGCTATTCCGAGAACAGCGTCCGGGGGAGCAGCGGACTTGAAGCATCGGATAAGGGGGGGAAAGGAGTCGCTTTTCGACCGGCCATCGTGCCGAATCATTTGTTTTTGTTTATAAACACGAGAGTTGTGCGAATTTCGAGGCGGCCTAAAAAAGAGTGCCGAGTTTTACGAGTGGCTATTAAATTAAAATGCCAACTTTACCTTCTTGGCATTAAGAACAAAGACAGATACTTACAAATAAAAGAAAGTGTCAGCACTCGAAATAAAATTTGTCGTTTCCTGAATTATATTACAAATATTATAATTTTACCTTAAAACAGTTTCTTGAAAAAAAATTATTCGACTTCAAATTTATACCTGAGAGTGAAAAAAATAATAGTATACTCGTCTGGAATATTACTTCTGAATACTTAAGAACCAAGCGAATTATATTTGTGCCGTGCGCAAAACCGCGCCTTTTCCCACGCGTCGTTTATTCCCCAAGTAATTGGAGAAACGTACTTTGGCGTAAGCACTCGAATCCCACCGTTCGTCGGACGTTGATATTTCACTTTAAGGCGCGGCGAATTTCAGCGAAACGATCGCAACTCTATAAATACGACGACGGCGACCCTGAAAAGCCGAGCGGAAAAGCGGCTGCGAGTACCGTTAGAGCCGAGAGCCGGGGCGGCGTTAATGGCCTTTCTTGCGAGCCGCTTCCGCGCGCGATACGCGCAATCGCCCTTCTTTCTTCCTTCCCTTTCTGCCCACTCCCCCGCTCCTTTCTTCCGCTCGTCTTTGCCTTCGTCGTCATTTCGCGCTAATTGCCAAGATAGCGCTCACTTCGAAAACTGGCCGTCACGGCAGCAGGTGCCGCGATAAAAATGGAAAGTGCGTCGGTTCGCTCATGCGGAACGGAACCGAGCATTCCGGTTCCGAATGTGACCGACGCCGTTTTTTCTCTCTCGCTGTTCCCCGTCCTTATTCAATTCCAATTCTGTCTCTTTCTATCGCGCTGCGTATGCCCCGTCATTCGTTCCGCGATTTACGTAAAAGATCTCGGTTCACAGAAAGCGCGCTTTTCGATTTTCAAATGTGACAATAAAACGATGTACTGAAGGTTTATAAATGGCCCTTGAGAAACGATAACTTTGTTCGAGTGAAAAATGTTTTTTTACGGTTTCAAAACGTTGTATAGAAAATGTTGTATAGAACATTATTCTGTAATATAATGTTTAATATCTTTTATGATATCAAATTGATAATGATCCTTATCAATTACTATTTCATGATGTCGGTAAATTTGATTTAAACATAAATTTAAATTTTACGAGCCTTCACGTTGTACCACGTTGAAATAGAGAAAAACGTTCTGTAACAGTTGTCGCAATCGGAATAACAAACGCATAACTGTTTCTGCCACAGCGACATCTTTCATGCATATTACCATCAAAGTTTATGACGTACCTACATTTAGTTGTGTCTTTAGTATATTATTGTCTATTCCTTCGACGTCAAGTGCTCACTTAGCCTTTTTCGTACTCTTAAAATAAAAAGGTTAAAAAAAAAGTTATCCTAGTCTTAAAAGTAGTAACACGCTGAAATTGAATCGACCGTTATTTGTCCATCCTTTGTCACATCACTTTAATCAACATTGCCGCGTTTCCCGCGTGGTTTTCAAACAGGCGTGCCCCGATTGTCGAACGAAGAACCAAGTTTAGAAGCATTCGGTTTATGGCTGGGTCGGCAGGTAAACGGCACAAAAGATCGAACCACATAAAGCCGCGCTCCTTTTGTTGCGGCTTATCTCTACCTGCTGCTAGGCAATATTATTGCGGTTCACGAATAATGGCTTTCCTCTTTACGACTGTTTTTCTTGACCCCCTCCCCTTATTCCTTTCTCCCGGGCCGAGCCCGACACGGGGTCACTCTGGGTCAGCCCCACCGACCGTTACGCCGCCATCTTGTCCACTCGGGCCGCCAAGGTCAGTCGCGAGGCACGAGGAAAACGCATCAACTTTGACTTTCGTAACATAATTATAAGAATGAATTGAGCATAGCAAAAGAAATCGGACATGCTGAAGTGAGATAAATTGAAAGTCCAGAATACAGGATTTTGTTTCCTTGGTATTAAAATCTACAAAATGTTCGAGAGAAAGTGTTCGCTTCACATTGCGAATGATTCCAATCCACCGTCCATGATCGTAATATAGTATGCCAACAGATATTCGTACCACTGCATCTGCCAGAACAAATGTTTATTCAGACAGATTTTAAATTAAAATAATAATTGCCAATTTTATTATCCAAAAATTAGTCATCCGTGGTTGATTAAACAAGCGGTCCAAATTGTCAGTTAAACAATTAAGCTGTTCGCGCGTACATTGGCTGGAATCTGCCTCGCTTTGCATTCAGAATGGTTAATTCACCTTGCGCGGATATTGCGCAAGAACGGCGGAAAAGAAAATGTTCCTCGCTGGCCGCTCAGGTGGAGTCGACCTAATTGGATTAGAGAACGCGTCGGGCGCCATAAATCCGTTTTTTATTACCCCGCCGGGGATAATTTACGGCTGACTAGAAGAGTTTAGCTCTTCCCGGTTATATAATCTACGGGACCTGGCGAAATGTTCGAGAATACGGGGAGAGGGCCGGCCACTCTGGGTCAAGAGTCGATTGGGTCTGAGCTTCTGATGAAAATCGCTTCGGCGAAACGAAGGAAGCCGAAGTCTCGCTCGGCAAATCGACTGTGGGAACAAGTAACGGAGGACTTGACTTCGCACAAGCGCTTTTTCTTTTCAGCACTTGTTTCAATTGTTGATAACGTTCATGATATCGGTATCAATAACAAAAAGTGATAGTCACTTTTCAATAAATGTGACTTAATGTAATCAAGATAATTTTAGGATTCAGTAGCCAACCGATTTTACTTTTTCATGAATAAAGTATACTAAAAATTTGACAATTAGAAACAGCATTGGTCGTAGGATAATAAAGAATTGTGGAAAAAAGGAATGTTGAAGTAGCAAATTAATTGCTGACATTGGAATTTATTCGTCAAACGGTTCTGTTTTAACAGGACATAACTTCTTTATTGAGACAAAATATTATTGAATGGAATAGAAAATTACTTATTGGTACGGCAAATGATGTGTTAAAAGAATTATTTCCTTTTCACTTACATCTCGCATATTATTAACAACCAAAAGATCAAAGGTTAAATTTAATTTGATTGAGTCTCTTTAAATTCGGTTCAAGTACCAGACTCATAAAACTTGAAACGTCGCGGATCAAAAGTTCGAGAAATCCGCAATCCAGGAAGTGGTTGTTGCAATCCCAGCCATGAATCACCGCGGATCGTTGACGTAATTTTTCGAGTTATGCTAAATTGTCTTGGAATATCAACAACTATTATTACGCGCCGGCTCGCTGGTGCATTGAAATGCGTCAAAGCCGACTCGGTAGAAATCGGCCTTGAGACTTAGAAAACGCACGCTGGCGTATCCCACATTCAGCTCAGGCCAAGCCTCGAGGCTCCTTCCGTGACCTTCGGCCGATCTCTGACCTTCCCGTCGGCCGATTAATCAAATATGGGACTTGCATTCCAATTTGGCGTTTGATTGATACCGAACGATGATGGTAGGAAAAAAAGACATGTAGACGGCCATAAAAGTCGGCGATTCAATTAAATGCTTTCAATGCGCGCGCATAAAAAACGTGCCTACAAAAAAAAAGTTCCATCTCATTGAATTGAATCTCTCGGTGACGTGGTACAATTTCAAAAGGGTCGCCCTCCAAGTTGAAGGATCGATGGTGAAACCTAAATAAAAGTTACATTTGAATAAATATATTGGTGAACCACTACTGTACTATATTTTGCTATTTGATTCCATACTACTTCTGGATCAACTATCTTTAACTGCAATTTTGGCCATCTTTAGATACATTTGTAATATTTTTGCAGAGAAATAAAACTTGAAACAATTTTAAATGGAAAAATTAAAGAATTTCCTTGTTATTCGATTTATTACTTAGTAAACTAAAGTTAATTCAAATCACTGTCTATCGTTGGTTTATTCGCCATCTAGAAGTAATATCAACCTGTAATACATCCGCTCTGATCTCTCTCGCGAGCAAATCTTCATTACTTTAATTCAAGTCATATTTTAACTGTTTTGTAATTAAAACCGACTTGACATTAATTACAAAATACGAGCCAATTAATTTGAAAGTCAAGCCCCATCGAAATGCGAGTCGCTTAACTCAACTGTTTTTCTTTCCCTTTCGTTGCAGGCGCTATCGAGAGCTCTCACCAATGACTCGATTCGATTTTTCAACTAATCCAGCGTCCCCTAGAGCGGTTTATTTCAGTCGCGCGGAATACTTGACACGAATTCACTCAATGGCACATTTGCATAAAAATCTGTTTTATGTTTTTCGAATAAGCTGATAAGGTCGTTTTGTCGAATCCCCGAGTCGACCAATCTTTCGCCGATCCAATCTCGTTTCGTATTTCGCGCAACTTGGCGGAAATCACTCGTCATTTCTGCTCGGCAACGTGGCCATATAGAGGAGACAACGTGACGCAGTCGGGGGGGGGGGGGGGAGAAAAAAACGATAAAAAGAGACGGGGAAAACACGCGAGGGGCAAGAGACGAAAGCCGGTTTCCGACGTCCGCGAGCCACGGAATGTATTAACTCCGATATATGCCGCATCTGCATCGCACTTTAAATAATTCAATTACCCGTCACCGTAACTTTACGATATTGACTTTCTTCGTCGAGCTGATAATATTTGCCACCTCCCGACTTGTTTTCAATCACATATTCATGGATTTGCAACTTGACTTATTTACTGAAATTTTGAATTTCGATAGACTGTTCAATGTTCAAACCAGTGTTCGATATTCAATGACGGAGTTTATGGTTGCATCATTACATAATTTTCATTCTACATAATTCATAATTGTATGAACATAGCTATAATTACAATCAAAATGACACGTGTCGAATAAGTATTATTAATTTACTAATATTATTGTTATTAGGTTTACATGTACAAACATTGATGACCCAGTTTTAAAATTCCTTACTATGTGACCGACTGGTATTCAAACAAAAGAAATTGATTTAATAAAAGAAAAATTAAAAAAACCACAGACTCTGCAATTTTTCAAAGCAAACTCACTAAGATTCCGGTTACTATTAATACCCTCCGTTTCTTTACGTCAATGCAACCGCATATCAGTACACGCACGATTAAAATTAGAAACGATTTTCCGGAGCGGAAAATTTCGCGACCACTTGAGCGCGGCCGTAAATCTCAGGCGAAACATTGTCGCAAGAGTGGCGCGAGCGAATTCCGTAATCGAACGTAAAATGAACGATCGGCCGGCCGGCCGACCGGTTCTCGCTTCTGGCGCATGCGCCGATTCGGCATGACAAAAGTCGCGACTGCGCGTTACGTGGTGGCTCGAGCGTGCGTTCTTGCACAGTTGCACAATATCCCCGGCACATAATGAGACATGGGAACGTGACGCGCGTTGACCTTGGCGCGGCGGCTTCGTGACTCCGGGATTGTACGCGAGAACGAGAATAGCATTCCGTTACGTCATTTATTTTCATCCCGGGGACGTAATTTCGACGGCACCCGACCGGCGCATTCCAGTTGCGCTCTTATCGCGCCTAGTCGAATTTCTAATTGTGGGAACGACGCGCGACTAAACATGGCCGCGCTTGCATTATTCATTTTTACCGCGAGCTACTTCGACCGTGATTCATTGCCGATAATGTTTGTGGGTTAGCGAGGCGGTCGAGAAAAAAAAATGCCGATCTTGTCAGTCTGGTTCTGTTGTAATTGAAATGCTTTCCGATTCCACGAGAATTCGTGTCGAGATTGAGTTTACTCGGATCGAGTGAGATTTCAAAGACGCGCGTTGGAGGAGAAATTAAATTTATCATTCATTCAATAAAGATTTTTGAATTTCATCAAACAAGTGTTGATAACGTTTTCCACGTAAATCAATGACATTTTGTTCTTTACATTTACTGTAATTAATTATATCTATTGTCTATGCAAATGATATTCGAACGCGGTGGTAGATTAATCAGACTTGATGCAAAAAATATCTACTTAATCTTTGAGAAGCGTCTCCGCAACTTGTTAAAAATAACATCACAATTATTCGTCAATAAAATTATTTAATTGATTCATTTCATTTATTAATAAAACTAAGAACTTGAGCATGGAAAACTTTTTCAACTTCGCGAACGAGTTTTAAAATAAATTGAAATAAAGTCCGATTCAATTTGGACATCGTGACATTGATCGCGCTAATCGTTTATAACGTCACAATCATCGCTCGACTCTTTGCCAACCTGAAATTCCGTAAACATGCGAGTCGACAAATGAAGCAACAAAAGTAATGCACGCTTTCGCGGAAACGCCGTTATAAATGTAACGCGTATTTGAATCTGCTCCCGAACTCGATTACGCGGCTGTTAATTCGCGCCGCTTTGTTTATTTGCGTTCGCAGTTGAAGGCGCTCGTGACGTCGTCGCGTGGTTCGCAGAAACGATTGAGTCGCACGTCTGCTGATTGTTTCCCAATGTCACCAATATAGATAACAAGCCATTTACCAGGAATCCCGACGAAGAAAACGTAAGTACGTTGAACAATGAAGCAAAAATATTTTCCTCAAATTATTTTTTTTTTAAATTAGACCTTTCTATACCCAAATTTAGCAAAAATTTTTCATTTCCAATCCCCTTAAAAACTTATAAATGAATAAACAATTTGGAAAAACAAAGATCCTTTACCTTAACGTGAAAGGAACCCTTCCCCTTTATAAGTAAGCCCACTTTTATTAAAAATATATTCAAAGTAAATTTTACTCATGTTCAATATTCCAAACAATCCCAAATAATACTATATTTTTAGACTTCCAGAC